>JAODAL010006313.1:0-134668 GCA_025379985.1 Phyllomedusa bahiana | reverse complement strand
CCCCTTAAACTTTTATCATTTTGCGGATTGCTGATTTTCCACATGCCACATGTCAAGCACATAAAGCATGTACCGACACTGCAATATATGCTGGAATGTCTTTATAAATGGGGTTATCTGGTTCCCAAGAAAAATTAATAGTAAGCTCCTGGAGCCCCTTTAAAAAAAGAAATTATGCTCACCTTCCTTCTCTTCTCTTCCAGTGCTGGGTCCCTCGAACGCTTATATAAATAGGTGGCACATGGTGCTTATCACTTCCTGGCAAGTAAATTACGTGTTTTATGCTTGTCCTTTTGTACTGAAAAAAATGTGCAAAATAAACGTATATAACATACACATTGCTTCCTGCATTTCTTTAGTGCATACAAAAAAATGAGTCATTTATGCACGAATTTCCCCTAGGAACAGTATATCAAAATTTGCACAATTTGAAGTGGACTCGACGTCCGTCATTATGTATAATGAGAGACTCCCAACCAAGTCAATAGGGGGGGAAGGAGGTGTCGTATGGTGGCACAAACCCCTATGTGCTTTGTGTCCCTAACGGTGGGACACTTGCTTTCTCTTCTCCGCCCTCATCTTCTTTCTGTCTTCCTGACAGGTGTCAAAGCAGCCGGCCTGCACATCGGGCGGGCTCAAAAACGGGGCCGTGCACAATCGCGACATGGGACCAGCTGGCCTCATATCGCATCAACCCTTATGCTATGTTCACACGGCTTATTTACGGGCGTAAATACGCCCCGCAATAACACCATGTGGACGGGGGCGGGGTGGGAGCGGTGGCAGGAGCAGGGGTCCGGCACCTCGCCGGCCCATAGACTATCATTACTAGCGGCGCGTATACGCCGTTAGAAAATGACATGTCACTTATCTCCCCCCGCGGCAGATTCGCCGAGCAGGGAGAGGAGACGTAATCCATAGTTCTCTATGAGAACTGTGGATTACCGTAATGACTGGGACGTATTCCAGCCATAATTCGCGCAGTACGGACTGAATTACGGACTGAAATATGGCCCATTTTAAGCCGTGTGATCATAGCCTTAGCTGTCGCTATCTATCACAATCACCATAGCTAAGGCACAGACAGAAGGAGTGAGCTCCTTCTGCCTGTGATCGGTGCAGCAGCAGCGCCAGCGCCACTGTGTCCATACCTGGCAGCCCAGATGCTTTACTAAAGCAGCCGGGCTGTCTGTGAAGTCACCATGCCCCGCAATGCATTGTAGGCACTGCCATCAAAATCTGCCTACCAAAAGCCAAATAGCGCTCCCTCCCTTATATGCCCTGCCATGTTCCCAAACAGCAGTTTACACCCATATATAGTGTACTATCAAACTTGGAAAAAATTGCCTAACAAAATTTAGGGTGCTTTTTTCCAGGATTCCTTGTGAAAATTAAACATTTTCAACTAAAGTTGCAGATTTTTGGAAAAAAAAAACACTAACATTTGCGAAATACCTCACTACACCCCTGGATAAATTCCTTAGGGGTTGTAGTTTCCAATAAGGGGTCCTTTTAGGGGTTTCTGTTAAGTTTTAGCACTTTAGGGAGCCCACAGATCTGAAAAGGTGCCTAAAAAGTCCAGTAGGTGCTCCTTCTACTCTGTGGCTTGTGGTTGAACCAAATAGCGCACTTGGCCACATATGCGATATCTCTGAAAATGGCAGAATCTGGAGAATCAATATGAAGTTGCATTTCCCTGGTAACATCTACCTCGTTCCTATGAATAATGGATAAAAACTGAAAATCTTCAAAAAAAAAAAGTTAAATTGTAATTTCACCTCCAATTTGCTTTAATTTCTCTGAGATACCTAAAGGGTTAACAAAGTTCCTAAACACTGTTGTAAATACTTTAAGGGGTCTAGTTTCTTAGCTACAGTCATTTATATGGGTGTCTAACATGCAGGCCCCTCAAAGCCACGTCAAAACTGGACTAATCCCTAAATAAATATATATTGCAAATTTTCTTGAAAATGTGAAAAATGACTACTAAGTTTCTAAGCCGCCTATTGTCATAAAAAATGAAAAGACATTTAAAAAATGATGCCCATATGAAGTAGACATGGCAGATGCTAGTTATAAACTATTTTGAGTGGAATAACTGTATTAAAGGCAGAAATGTTTTTAATTTGAAAATGGCAAATATTTCACGATATTTTGATATTTTTCACAAATAGACAAGGATTGTTTGTACCAAAATTTCTTTCTAACTTAAAGCACAATTGGGCAGATTTATCAATAGTGTCTTACTTTAAGACAGTGTAAAGTTAGACTAGAGTCTTACAAAGCGCCACATTTATCATAGTGTTGATAAATCTGGTGCAGGTTAGAACTGTCTAGTCTAAGTTTGCACCACCTATAAGCTGGCTTACTTTTACGCCAGAAACTGCGACATAACTCTGTTGCATTTTTTGTCACATTTAAGCCATGCCCCTTTCATCGAAACCACGCCTCCTTTGTCAGACGATGCGCAGAAGCGTCTGAAACTGTCTAAAACACATATTAAATGTGGCAAAACGCTTGTTTTTGTCGCAAATTGAGTCAGAATTCTGGCGCAACTGCCTTGATAAATCTGCCCCAATGTGTCATGAGAAAACAAAGTCTGTGAATCACTTGGATAGGTAAAAAGTATCAAAAAGTTATTCTCACATAAAGTGACACGTCAGATTTAAAAAATGGGACTCTTGTCAGGAAGGCCAAAACTGTGTGCAGCGGTAAGGGGTTAAAAAAGAATTGCGGCCTCAGGTAGGTTCAGATGACGGATCACATGAAAGCATTGTATTCTGACTCAAAATTCCACGCTTACCAGAATCGGCATCCAAACCCATAGTGTGAACACATCCTTACACTCCAGAGCTGGTGTCTGTCTTCTGTAAAGGTGTTATTATGGGGCTTATGCTACCCTGTGATTTACATTTCTCCTGTTTGAGTGTCTGTACGTAGTTATATTTGTAAGGCCGTGTTCACACGGCTTATTTCCGACGGATTTGTGCGCCCTATTGAGCGCACAAATCCGCCGTGAATAAGGGGCGGGACGGGGGCAGGGCCGGAGCGCGGCGGGGGCGCCGCTCCCGGCCCCATAGACAATGCATTGTTTACGGCGCGTCCGCGCCGTAAATAATGTGCATGTCACTTTCTCCCCCGCGGCGGATTTGCCGAGCGGGGAGGAGCGACGGAATCCACTGTTCTTATGAGGCAGTGGATTACCGTAATGACTCCGATGGATTGGCGCCGTATTGAAGCGCAAATCCGGCGCGGAATACGGCGCCAATCCGTCGGCAAATAAGCCGTGTGAACGGGGCCTTATGGTCAGTGTTCGGGAAAATACTTTGGGAAAGTATTTTAAATACAAAATACTTATGACTGAAGTATTTTAAATACAAATACTAAATACTTTAATACTCAAGTATTTTAAATACAAATACTAAATACTACTTCAAAAGTATTTTCAAATACTAAAATACTTGAAAAATTTAAACAAAAAATTTAATAAAAACAAAAAATGGATCAGAGGTCCTTTTGCCAACTGGGATTAGCATCTACCCTGCAGATATGTCAGTTGCCAGGATTCATTGTGTCCGACTCCTATAGAAGATGTCTGTCACATGGAGGAGAGGATGCTACAGTAAAGAGAATCATACAGGTACCTTCCTTTAGTTACTATGCCTATTAATGTCAGGCATTTGGGGATATTAATTTAGTTTCAGTAACTCCATGTGCTTCACATTAATAGCAGTTAACCCCATCATGTCCCTCATATTAACCCTGTGTGCCCTATATAAGGGTTACTAATATGTGAGACACATGGGGGTACTAATAAAGGACCTTAATTATGAAGATACCTAATTATTACCTCCATGTCTCTCACATATACAGGGCACACAGGGGGTTAATGTGAGGGACATGATGGGTTAACTGCTATTACTATGAGGCACATGGAGTTACTAAGCTGTAATGGACATGATCAGACTTTTTATCTGCAATGATGGATTTCACCCCCTCGGCTTATACTCGAGACAATACGTTTTCCCAGTTTTTTGTGGTAAAATTAGAGGCCTCGGCTTATATCCGGGTCGACTTATACTCGAGTATATACGGTAATTTTACTGAATGGATTACTCGATCGGGATGATTAAAAAATAAAAATAAATCACGCTTCACTGCAAGGCGGACTTGCGTTGCTGGAACGCGCTGGAATTTTCCCTCCTCTCGTCGCAGCTCGCATGAGATATGAGAAACGAGAGTGATGACGTGACTCGCTCTGTTGTTTTTTTGTTGGTTTTTTTTTTTTAAGTGCGGTGAGGCGGTTTATTTAAATTACATTTGTCTTGAATTTAGAAAGTAATTAAAATACTTAAAATACTTCCTAAAAGTATTTTAATTACAAATACAAAATAAAAAAGTATTTTGTTTTACAAAATACAAATACCTGACAAGTATTTTAAATACTCCCAAACACTGGTTATGGTAAGACGTGCATCTACTGAAATTCTCATGTTTACGGCTGCACAGGATTTTTCCTCACGTATAGGATGGACAGATAAATGTGATGCTGATGATTTTTTTAGAACTTATGAACTATTAGGCCGTGTTCACACGGCTTATTCCCGACGGATTTGTGCGCCGTATTAGCGCACAAATCCGCCGTGAATAAGGGCGGGACGGGGGCGGGCCGGAGCGCGGCGGGGGCGCCGCTCCCGGCCCACAGACAATGCATTGTTTACGGCGCGTCCGCGCCGTAAATAAGGGTGCATGTCACTTTCTCCCCCGCGGCGGATTCGCCGAGCGGGGAGGAGCGACGGATTCCACTTTTTCTCTATGAGAAGCAGGGGGATTCCCGTAATTGCTGCCGCGGATTGGCGCCGTACTGAAGCGCAAATCCGGCGCGCAGTACGGCGCCAATCGCGGGAGAAAAAGCCCCCGTGAAATGGCCTAATAAGCTAATTTTTTTCCTCTCAACTTGCAGATTGTAGGCAGCAGTGCTCCTAGTAACATGTGCATCTGCTGAAATCCTATGTCTACAATCAAAGAGAATTTTTCCCAGCTTTGGTGATGGGACAGACAAATGTGTTGCTGATAATATTTTCAGGACAACTCTTGGACCCTTACAAGTAAATGAATTTTTTACATTTTGGGGAAATTTGCAAACTGCAAGGAGTGCTCCTGGTAACACATGCATCTATTATCAAAGACAATTCTTCCTAACTCTTAGGCTAAGTTCACACGGTGTATTTGTATTGCGTAATTACGCCCCGCAATTACGCCGTGGGGGCGGGGCTGGAGCGGGGGCCCGGCACCTCGCCGGCCCATAGACGTGCATTACCAGCGGCGCATATACGCCGCTGGTAATTCACATGTCACTTATCTTCCCCCTCGGCGTATTCGCCGAGCAGGAAGAGGAGACGTAATCCATGGTTCTCTATGAGAACTGTGGATTACCGTAATGACTGGGACGTATTCCAGCCGTTATTTGCAAACTCCGGCGCGTAATTACGGACTGAAATACGTCGAATTTTAAGTCGTGTGAACATGGCCTTAGGGTATGTTCACACGGCGTATCTGCGGCGCGTACATTTGTGTTCCACAAAACGCGTCCATTGCGTTGTTGAAAATACATGCTTGCTAACGTGTAATTTCGACCCGAAAATTACGAGTAATGCTCGAGGCACATTTCTGCCTCCTATACTGTATTATTTTACGGCGCGTATATGCCTGAAAGAACGTCACTTCTTTTCAGGTGCCTTGAAGATACGAGAGTAAAACATGCAGCGTGTGGATGATGGCTTATATTTTACCTTGCAGTTTATGAGAAGTGTTTAGAACATGGTTTGGCCATATTTCGGTGCAAAAGTGCATCCCAAAATACGCCGTGTGAACATACCCTTAAGATGGAGACATAGGACAATGAGCTGCTGATATTTTTTTTAGACACATCTTGGACCCTCACTAGTACTGAATTTTGTAATTTTTTGTAAGCATTTCCGACTTTTCCCCATTGCAGGCGGTGTTCCTGTAAACACACATCTACTGAAATCTTATGTCTATGGCAAAATAGAATTTTTTTAAATTTAAGGGAAAAAAAAAGACAAATGAACCATAGTAACTGAGGGCCTCATGCATGAAAACTGTCTGGGTGTAAGACTGTCTTTGTTGTCCAAAGCAACCAATCAGAGCTCAGCTTTCATTTTTTCAGAGCACTATATGAAATGAAAGGGCAGCTGTGATTGGTTGCTTTGAGCTATGACTGGTTGTCATGGGCTATGATAGGTTGTTATGGGCAACAAAGACATTTATGAAAGACAGGGACTTCCCCCCCATTTCATGTTCATTCCTCCAAAACCCCCCGAACAAACCTCCTCTTAAAATTTCCCCCATCATTCACCAACTCCTTCCCGACCCCCCTGCAAAACTGGTTTCCCACCCCCACCCCTCTAAAAACCGCCCTAACCCAAAGTCACCAACGCCCCAGCAAAGGCCAAAGCCCCACGCCATATCGTGTTCTCCTCCCAGACCTGTCCCCTGCCCCTTGACATGTCGAACCCTTCCCTCCCGCTACAAATCCCCGCTCCCCGGATACGGCTTGGCTCTTTTTTGGATTTTCCCCCTACCCCCACTAAAAGGACTTTCAGCTTCTTTACTCAGCACCACCTCCTCCCCCGGCCCCTCCTGTTGGGGACCCCAGGGGTCCTGGGCCCCCTATCTTTTCTATCTCACTAGGGTCTGGGTCAAAATAATAGCATCGATGGTTTCAATACCATCGTATGCTGAGACACCCAACTCTAAACCCCCGGCCCCAAAGTCACTTCTCTACTCTCCCGGATCCTGACTGTCTTTCGTTATATCCCCCTTCTTCTCCCAGTTCCCGAAGTAAAAGTGGAGAAAATGAATTATCATCTTTAACCATCCAACTCCACCCCTCCACCTGATCTCTCTATCACAGTCAATGGCTACACTCTCTCACCAGCTCCACAAGTCCGCTGCCTTGGGATAACCCTTGACTCCAATTGTCCTTCAAACAACACATCCCAAACCCTCACACCCACCGGGCCCCCTTTCCACTGAAAAATATCTCCCGTATCCGTTCTTCCTTAACTTCGAAAGCACAAAAAATGCTGGTCCATCCCCTCGTTATCTCCCGCCTGGGACTATCTGCAACATCCTTCTCTGTGGCCTCCCAGCTAGCACCCTCCCTCCCCTCCAATCCATCCTTAACTCTGCTCCCCGTCTGATTCACCTCTCTCCTCGCTACTCCTCTCCCTCGCCCCTCCGCCAACCCCTTCACTTGCTTCCCATTGCCCAGCGCATCCAGTTCAAGTTTGCAACCCCTTTACCCACAAGGCTCTCCATAACCATTCCCCTCCATACATCTCTGCCCCTTTAAACTCCAGATATCTCCCTCACGCAACCTCGCTCCTCACAGGACCTTCTTCTCTGCTCCCCCCCCTTATCAGCTCCTCACACAACCGTCTCCAAGACTTCTCCCGTGCTTCTCCACACTCTGGAACTCACTGCCCCAAAACTCAGACTCTCCCCCACTCTCACCAGCTTCAAAGGCAACCTGAAAAACCCATTTCTTCAAAGGGTTGCCTATAACCAACAATAACCTGCTGTCACTACATATCCTTAACCCATGTCCTGCCCTCACCTTCTGTTTTCTTCCCACCTTCCTCTTAGAATGTAAGCCCTCACGGGCAGGGGCCTCTCTCCTGTACCAGTTGTTAGTTAGTAATTTGTCACCTTTGTACTTGTTTGACCTATGTTATATATGAAACCTGAATGTACAGCGATCTGGAACCAAGGGCGCTCAAAAATAAATAATAATAATAATAATAATAATAATAATAATAATAATAATAATGTGGGCCTGAATTTTTTAAATTGTTACTATCAAATGTAATTTTTTATCTATTAAGATGGACATGTTGCTGATGATTGATTTTTTTTTTTTTTAGAACCCAAATTGCAGGCAGTAGTGCTGCTGTAGCGTATCTATTTTGAAACATAATTTTTTCTAAGGGCTTGTTCACACGACGTTTTGGATCCGTTTTTTGATGCGTTTTACGAATCCGATGTTGACTAGAGAAAACTGCATCTGATGCTTTTTTGGATCCGTTTTTCGGATCCGTTTTTCAAACTTTCCTTTTAACCCTATCATCTACGAATTTAACCTATTTCATGACCAAATACACCCTTTTGATAATTATTAATTTACTATTTATGATTTAACCCTAATCCTACTCCTATTTTTAATAATTTATAATTATTAATGCTTAATAATAATAATTACTATCTAATTATCGATAAGTAATAATTATAAATTAACTATTAGCAATTAATAATTAAATAATAATTAACATTAATAATTATTCATGATTAATTATTATAATAACTATTAATTTATAAATAGTTAATGCCTGATTATTAATAACACTTATTAATTATGAATAATTAACATTTATACATTACTAATTGTTAATCATTAATACTTATTAATTACTAATGATTAATTATTCATAGTTTCATAGTTTGTAAGGCCGAAAAAAGACGTCCATCCAGTTCAGCCTGTTGTGCTAAGGTGTTGATCCAGAGGAAGGCAAAAAAAAAAAAAACAACCCAATGAGGCAGAAGCCAATTGTCCTCATTTTAGGGAAAAATTCCTTCCCGACTCCAACCTGGCAATCGGAAAAATCCCTGGATCAATGACCCCTCTCCAGAATCCTAGACACTATAACTTGTTATACTATCACGCTCCAGAAATGCATCCAAACCCTTTTTGAACTCTGTTATTGAATTCACTATGACAAGTTCCTCTGGCAGAAAATTCCATAGTCTCACCGCTCTAACAGTAAAGAATCCCTTTCTATGTTTATGTAGAAACTTTCGTTCCTCGAGACGTAGAGGACTCCCCCTTGTTCTAGATACAGTCCTGGGTATAAATAAATCTTGAGAGAGTTCACTATATTGACCTTTAACATATTTAAACATATTTATTATGTCCCCCCGAAGCCGTCTTTTCTCTAATTCATTACTAATAATGTAATATATATATTATATTATATATATATATTTTATTTTAATATATATATATAAATATATATATTATATATATATATATATATATATATTGTAGCCACAGGCGCTCTGGATCATAGCAAAAGTCCAGTTTGACAGAGACTCAGACAGGGGGTTTTAGTCCAAATAGGGTTTTGCTCCGTTTTATTGGCACACTTCAAGCAAGACAGTGGCAACAATTGAAAACGTAAAAACAAAACAAATGAAACAAACTCCTGCTCGTCTGAGCGCTGGCTAATACAAAGGTAATAGTTGTCCTCACTATACCTTAAACCCCAGCAGCGGCTGTATGGGGATCTTGCCTGCCCTCCAGCCCCACAACCTCTCAGGTCAAAACTTCTTTTCCCTTTGGGGTAACAGCCACACCTAGCAGCTGACTAGCTGACTTATATGAGGAAAGCCAAACTGTGAGGGGAAATCCTGGGGAGGGGAGCAGTCACCCACGCAACACTTTGACTGCTCCCGGAAAAGAGCCGTCCCGGAGTAAGCTGTTTTCTAACAGCTATGCTAGCTGTTAACATGTCCCAACTACATATCGCAGCTGACACCAAAACAACGGCTCCTACCTCACCAAAGGCCAGTACCTTGGTGACACGTAACTGCCACCTACCAGTGGCGGACCCTGCGACTTTCCTTTTCTTTGAAGTCGCTTGCCATCCACTCTCAGGTGCATGCAGACCCCTGGCGGAATATATACACCATTGCAGATCTTCCGGCTGCCATCTTACAATATAAAATATTTTATATATTTTATATATATATATAAAATATATATATTAAATTTCATTAACACACACATTAAAATTTTAACCCACTGCTTTTTTCGGATGCGCTTTCAGGAACCAAGGCACCGCCAATATGTACCCACAGTGTGTAGCGCTTTTGGACAGGTGCCAAAAGCGCACTCCATTATTTCCTATGTCTTTCATTTCCATAGAACGCAAGTAGAATTGACATGTCAATTCTTAAAGCGGATCCGAAAAGCGCAGGGCAGGAGAGCTCTCAAAAGCGAATTGGCGATCTCTCGTGGGAACGGCGATGCGCTTTTGTCATTGACAGCAATATAAATCACACTGTACATTGTTGGATCCGCTTTTCTTGTGCAAAAAAGATCCAAAAGCGGATCTCCAAAACGACGTCGTGTGAACAAGCCCTAACTCTGAACACAGACAGATGAACGCGTTGCTGATATATTTTTTTTTAGGCGCATTTTTTCAGTTTTAGGCGCATTAAATCAGTGTAAAGTGCGCCTGAAAGTACAATACTTTCTAAAAACTGGCGTTAGGTATACCTTGCATAGAAAACTTAATGCGCTGAAAAAGGCACATCGCAACAAAAAAGGCGCATTGTACAACTCGTGGTACATAGCAAATCATTGGTAGTATATGTAATGCGCCTATCAATATGCGCATTGCGCGACGGGGGCATACTGTGCACCATATTTAGGCACATTACAAAGTGTCCTGCCCGGCGTATAATGTGCCTAGTTTTGGCTATGACAGTTCATTTACAACAAGAATATGGCGTCAAAAGTGGTTTTGCCGCAAAATAGACCAAAGAACTGGCATTGGCGTGTTGGGACATGTCGCCCTTAGTACTGAATTTTGTAATTTATAAAAATAAATAAATAAATAAACTTTTCCTCACAATTTACAAACTGCAGGCAGCAATACTCCTGGTAACACATGCGTCTACTTTCAAAGTCAATTTTTCTTAAAACTGAAGACAGACCTATGTATGTATAGCTGATATTTTTTAGGAAAACTCTTGGACCCCTATTTTAACTACATTTTTTAAATTTTAGGGAAATGTTTCCTAACAATTTGCAACAATACCTTTTTCTAACACAGACAAATTTATTGTTAATTATTTTATTATAATTATTTTAAATAAAACAAGCTCATGAGTCTTTTAAGTACTGAATTTTTAAAATTCTTGAGAACTGTTACCTCACAATTTGCAAATTTGAGGCAGCAGTGCTCCTGGTAACAAGTGTGTCTACTGAAATCTTACTGTCAAAGAAAAAAATTTCCAACTCTGAAAATGGGACAAAGGTGTTGCTGACATTTTTTTCAGGACAACTCTTGGACCCTAAGGCCTCGTTCACACGGCTTATTCTGAGACGGATTGGAGCCGTACTGCGCGCCGTATTTGCGCTGCAGTACGGCTCCAATCCGTCCCAGTAACTACGGTAATCCACAGTTCTCATAGAGAACTATGGATTCCGTCGCTCCTCCCCGCTCGGCGAATCCGCCGCGGGGGGGAGAAAGTGAAATGCACATTATTTACGGCGCCGTAGATAATGCAATGTCTATGGGGCCGGCGGGCAGCTCCCCCGCCCCTTATTCAAGCCGTAACTGCGGGCGAAATCCATCCCGCAATTACGGCTTGAATAAGCCGTGTGAACATTGCCCTAGGATATATTCATACAGCTTATTTTGGGGGAGCATTTCGCCATGTACTTCACTTTGCACTGCGCTTAATACGCGCCATAATTACGGTAACCCACAACTCTCATAGAGAACCATGGATTACACCTCCTCTCCCTGCTCGTACAATAATGACATGGCAATCATTTGCGGCGAATACGCGCCACGAGTAATGAATGTCAATGGGGCGAGTAGGCTGCCAACCCCCTCCTCCCGTCGCAGGAGTAAGAGCGTATTCGCACAAGCTCCCGAAACACACGATGTACTGCGCCGCAGTTACACCGTGTGAACATAGTCACGTAATAAGAATGTAGCCTTTTTCTTGTTAACGCTATGTATACTAAGCACTGCTCTAAGTTTGGGTTCTCCACTCCACTCAAAATACTCATTTGCAATGTAGATCGAGCCAGTGCATTAAAATCATCATATCCCTTTTAAAACTTTTTATTAAAAGATAGACATTAACCCGTGATTCACAGTATGCCTGTTTCATAGCCAAATTGAAATAGAGCATATACTTAGCGAATAGGTTGCGGCAAGACTGCCGTTCAGAGTCCATTCATGGCGCCGCTCCTGGCTTAGGAAGCGTTGAGACGCTGGCAATCGAGCAGGACAGAGCAACTCGTTTTGGGGTAATTTTTTCCATACAATTTGCAAATTAGAGGCATCTGAGTGCCTGGTAACAAATGCATTTATTAAAGAATTTAACTCTTAAGACAGTCAGGCAAGAAAATGAGTTGCTGATACTATTTTTAGACAAAACTAAAACCCTTAGGGAATGTTCACATGGCTCACTGCGGCGCGTACATTCATTTATTGTCAGCGGCGCATATTGTACGCCCAGGGAGGCAACCCCACTCGCCGTATTGTGCGAGCAGGAAGAGGAGGCGTAATCCATAGTTCTCTATGAGAACTGTGGATTACTGTAATGACTGGGACATATCTTGCCCCGTATTTGGCGCAGTACGGCGCGAAATACGGGACGAGATAAGTACCAGTTTAAGCCATGTGAACATAGCCTTAGGGTGCAGTCACATGGCAAAGGACAAAATCTGATCGATTTTGACCTCAGCAGAACTGTCCATCCCAACCAGTTTTTGGTCATTTTTTTTCCAGTGGTTTTAATTTTTTGGATGTTTTTTTTCACTGATTTTGTCCAAGTTTGAGCTGTACTGAGTGCAAAAAACTGCGCAAAAAAAGGTGCACAAATCCGTTCACTCATTTTCTGCTTGGTTCCCATTGACTTCAATGTTATTCTATGTCTGGAAACCGAGCAGAAGAATGAACATGTTCTAAGTTTTTCGGACCGCCATATTTTGGTACACAAGTACGCAAAAATACGTCCCAAAAGACGCCATGTGAGCACCCCATTTATTGGTACAGAATTTTGGAATTTTTTTTAAAAAAAATTTTCTCACAATTTGCCGATTGCAGACAGCAATGCTAGTGATTTTTTTTTTTAATCTTACAACCCATGAACCATTTTTAGTAACTGAATTTTTTAGATTGTTGGGAAATTTTTCCACACAATTTGCAAGTAAGGGGCAGTGGTGCTCCTGGTTACACACACAATTAATTGACCCTTACTCTTGCTGAATGTTGTGATTCTTACATACTCTTCCTCACAGTTTCTCTATTGCACACATGGTACCTTAGTAATTTGTATATAATTTTCCTCACAATTCCCCCATTGTAGGAGGCAGTGCTCCTTTTTAGTATTATCTCTGTACCCCCACTGCAGGCATCAGGGCCCCCTCAGTGTTATCAGGGTGCAGGCAGCAGGGCCCCCTCAGTGTTATCCCGGTGCAGGCAGCAGGGCTCCCTCAGTGTTATCAGGGTGCAGGCAGCAGGGCTCCCTCAGTGTTATCAGGGTGCAGGCAGCAGGGCCCCCTCAGTGTTATCAGGGTGCAGGCAGCAGTGGCCCCCTCAGTGTTATCAGGGTGCAGGCAGCAGTGCTCCCTCAGTGTTATCAGGGTGCAGGCAGCAGGGCCCCCTCAGTGTTATCAGGGTGCAGGCAGCAGGGCCCCCTCAGTGTTATCAGGGTGCAGGCAGCAGGGCCCCCTCAGTGTTATCAGGGTGCAGGCAGCAGGGCTCCCTCAGTGTTATCAGGGTGCAGGCAGCAGGGCCCCCTCAGTGTTATCAGGGTGCAGGCAGCAGGGCCCCCTCAGTGTTATCAGGGTGCAGGCAGCAGCGCTCCCTCAGTGTTATCAGGGTGCAGGCAGCAGTGCTCCCTCAGTGTTATCAGGGTGCAGGCAGCAGGGCCCCCCTCAGTGTTATCAGGGTGCAGGCAGCCGTGCTCCCTCAGTGTTAGCGGTGCAGGCAGCAAGTACCCCCTCATGTTATCAGTGTGCAGGCAGCATACCCCCTCATTGTTAACAGGGTGCAGCGGCAGTCAGTGCTCCCCTCATGTTATCAGGGTGCAGGCAGAGGGCCCCCACAGTGTTATCAGGTAGCAAGGCAGCAGGGCTCTCCCTCATTTATCCCGGTGCAGCAGCAGGCCCCCTCAGTGTTATCAGGTGGCAGCAGCAGGCCCCCACAATTGTTTATCAGGGAGCAGTCAGTCAGCGCCCCCTCAGTTATCAGGGTGCAGGCAGCAGGGCCCCCTCAGTGTTATCAGGGCCCCCTCAGTGTTATCCGGTGCAGGCAGCAGGGCTCCCTCAGTGTTATTCCGGTGCAGGCAGCAGAGCTCCCCCATGTGTAACATGGCAGGCAAGCAGGGCTCCCTCAGTGTTATCAGGTGCAGGCAGCAGGCCCTCCCTCATGTATCAGGGTGCCGGCAGCAGGTCCCCCTCAGTGTTATCCCGGTGCAGGCAGCAGGGCTCCCTCAGTGTTATCAGGGTGCAGGCAGCAGGGCCCCCTATGTGTTATCAGGTGCAGGCAGCAGGGCTCCCTCAGTGTTATTCCGGTGCAGGCAGCAGGGCCCCCTCAGTGTTATCAGGGTGCAGGCAGCAGGGCTCCCTCAGTGTTATCCCGGTGCAGGCAGCAGCGCTCCCTCAGTGTTATCAGGGTGCAGGCAGCAGGGCTCCCTCAGTGTTATCCCGGCGCAGGCAGCAGCGCTCCCTCAGTGTTTCAGGGGTGTCCGGCAGCAAGGGCCCCCTCAGTGTTATCAGTGCAGGCAGCTGCGCCCCCTCAGTTTATCATGGTGCAGCAGCAGTCTCCCCTCAGTGTTATCAGGGTGCAGGCAGCAGCGCCCCCTCAGTGTTATCCCGGTGCAGGCAGCAGGGCCCCTCATTGTTATCAATGGTGCAGCAGCGGCCCCCTCATGAGTTATCAGGGTTAGCAGGCAGCAGGGCCCCCTCAGTGTTATCCCGGTGCAGGCAGCAGTGCTCCCTCATTTTAATCAGTGTGAAGGCAGCAGTGCCCTCCTCATGTTAATCAGGGTGCAGGCAGCAGTGCTCCCTCAGTGTTATCAGGGTGCAGGCAGCAGTGCTCCCTCAGTGTTATCCCGGTGCAGGCAGCAGGGCCCCCTCAGTGTTATCAGGGTGCAGGCATCAGGGCCCCTCAGTGTTATCAGGGTGCAAGGCAGCAGCTCCCTCTGTTACCCCTTGTGCGCGGCAGCATGTGCTCCTTCATGTTATCAGGTGTCAGGCACAGCGCCCCCTCACTGTTAACAGGGTGCCGGCAGCAGCGCCCCCTCAGTGTTAACAGGGTGCCGGCAGCAGCGCCCCCTCAATGTTAACAGGGGCCGCAGCCAGCGCCCCCCTCATTGTTAACAGGTGCCGGGCAGGCAGAGTCCCCCTCAGTGTTAACAGGGTGCCGGCAGCAGCGCCCCCTCAGTGTTAACAGGGTGCCGGCAGCATCCCCCTCAAGTGTTAACAGTGCCGGCAGCATGCCCCCTCAGTGTTAACAGTGCCGGCTGCAGTGCCCCCTCAGGTGTAATCAGGGCCCCCTCATGTTTATCATGGCCCCCTCATGTTACAGGGTGCAGCAGAGCAGTGCTCCCCTCAGTGGTTATCAGGGCCTCCCCTCAGTGTTATCAGGGTGCTGCAGCAGGGCCCCCCAGGTTATCAGGGTGCATGCAGCAGGGCCCCTCAGTTTATCAGGGTGCAGGCAGGCAGTGCCCCCTCAGTGTTATCAGGTGCAGGCAGCATCCCCCTCAGTGTTAACAGGGTGCAGGCAGCAGTGCTCCCCAGTGTTATATGGTGCAGGCAGCAGGGCTTCCCATAGTGTAATGAGGTGCCGGCAGCACAAGGGCCCCCTCAGTGTTATCCCCGTGCAGGCACTCCAGTGCTCCCTCATGTTATCAGGAGGCAGGCAGAGGGCCCCCTCAGGGCTATCAGGGTGCTGGCAGCAGGGCTCCCTCAAGTGTTTATCAAGGGTGCAGGCAGCAGCGCTCCCCTCAATGTTATCCAGGGTGGCCAGAGGCAAGCAGTGCTCCCTCAAGTGTTATCACGGTTCAGGCAGCAGGGGCCCCCTCAGTGATAACACGTTGGCGGCAGCAGGCCCCCACAGTGTTATCAGGTGCAGGCAGCAGGGCTCCCCAGTGTAATCAGGTGCAGGCAGCAGGTGACCCCTCCAGTTTATCAGGGGTGCAGCAGCAGGGCCCCCTCATGTTATCAGGGTGCCGGCAGCATGGGCCCCCCTCAGTGTTATCAGTGCAGCAGCAGGGCCCCCCTCAGTGTTATCAGGTGCAGGCAGCAGGGCCCCTCAGTGTTTATCGAGGCCTCCCTCAGTGTTTATCATGGTGCAGGCAGCCGTGCTCCTCAGAGTTAATCAGTGCCGGCAGCAGTGCTCCCTCAGTGTTATCGAGGGTGCAGGCAGCAGTGCCCCCTCAGTGTTTATCAGGTTCAGGCAGCAGGGCCTCCCTCAGTGTTTAACAAGTGCAGGCATGCAGGGCTCCCTCAGTATTAAATCAGGGTGCAGGCAAGCAGGGCCCCCTCATGTTTATCAGGGTGGCATGCAGCAGGGCCCCCCTCAGTGTTTTATCAGGGCCCCCTCAGTGTTTAACAGGGATCCGTCAGCAGGGCGCCCCTCATAGTTATCAGGTGCAGGCAGCAGGGCCCCCTCATGTTATCAGGCCCCCTCAGTGTTATTCCCCGTGCAGGCGAGCAGGGCCCCCCTCAGTGTTATTCCGGTGCACCAGGCAGCAGGGCTCCTTAGTGTTATTCAGGGTCAGCAGCAGGACTCCCTCAGTGTTATCAGGGTGGCAGGCATGCAGGCCCCCTCAGTGTTATCAGGGTGCTAGGCAGCAGGGCCCCACCAGTGTTTATCAAGGGTGCAGAGCAGCAGGGCCCCCTCAGTGATATCAAGGGTGCAGGCAGCATAGCTCCCTCAGTGTTATCATGGTGCAGGCAGCAGGGGCCCCCTCAGTGTTTATCAGGGTTCAGGCACAGGGCTTTCCCTCCATGGTTATCAGGGTGCAGTCAGCAGGCCCCCTCAGTGTTATTCCCGGTGCAGCAGCAGGCCCCCTCAGTGGTTATATCATTGGGCAGGCAGCAAGCCCCCACAGTGTTATCAGGGTTCAGGCAAAGCAGCGCCCCCCAGTTGTTATCAGGTGCAGGCAGCAGCGCCCGCCTCAGTGATTTAATCCCGTGCAGACAGCAGGGCCCCTCAGTGTTATCAGGTGTGCCCCGGCAGCAGGCTTGGGGCGGGCCAAGCGGGCCCCCTCAGTGTTATCAGGTGCAGGAGCAGGGCCCCCCTCAGTGTTTTTTAGGGCCCCCCCCCAGTTTATAGGGTCCCGGGCAGCAGGGCTCCCTCAGTGTTATCGGGTGCGGCAGCGTGTCCCTCAGTTTTTTTCGGGTGCCGGCAGCAGGGCCCCCTCAGTGTTATCAGGGTCGGCAGCGGGCCCCAGTTTTTTCCCCCCCCCCCGGGTGGGGTGCAGGGCCCCCTAGTGTTATCGGTGCAGGCAGCAGGCTCCCTCAGTGTTATCGGTGCAGGCAGAGGGCCCCTCGTTTTTATAGGGTGCAGGCGCAGGGCCCCCCTCAGTTTTTCCCGGGGGAGGCAAAGGCCCCCCTCGTTTTATCGGGGTGCAGGAGCAGGGCCCCCCTGTTTTTCAGGGTGCGGGCACAGGGCCCCCTCAGTGAAATCCCGGGGTAGGCGCAGGGCCCCCTCAGTTTTATGGGGTGCGGCAGCAGGGCCCCCTCAGTGTTATCAGGGTCAGGCAGCAGGGCCCCCAGTGTTATCGGGGTGCAGGCAGCGGGGTTTGCCCTCGTTTTATCGGGTTGAGGCAGCAGCCCCCTAGTGTTATCAGGGGCAGGCAGCAGGGCCCCTCAGTGTTTAGGGTTTTTTGCAGGCAGCAGGGCTCCCTCAGTGTTATCTTAGGCAGCAGGGGCCCCTCAGTGTTTTCCGTGCGGCAGCAGGGCCCCTCTTTGTTATCAGGTGCCAAAGGGGCCCCCCCTCATGGTTTCAGGGTGCGGCAGCAGGGCCCCCTCAGTGTTATCGGGTGAGGCAGCAGGGCCCCCCTCGTGTTTCAGGGGCCCCGGGGCCCCCCCGGACGTGGGCAGGAGCGGGGCCCCCCAGGAAAAGGGCGGCGCGGGCCCCTCGTTTTTTCTCAGGCAGCAGGCCCCCCAGTGTTATGGGTGCGGGCGCAGGGCTCCCTGTGTTTTTTCGGGGCCCCGGCAGCGGGGTCCCTCAGTGTTTCAGGGTGCGGGACAGGGCCCTCAGGTTATCGGGGTGCAGGGCAGCAGGGCCCCCCTCAGTGTTTCGGGTGCGCAGCAGGCCCCTCATTGTTTAGGGTGCAGGCAGCAGGCCCCTCAGTGTTATCCGGGTGCGGCAGCAGGGCCCCCAGTTTATCAGGGGCAGGCGCAGGGCCCTCAGTGTTATCGGGGTGAGGCGCAGGCCCCCCTCAGTGTTATCGGTGGGGGCGGGGGCCCCCCTCATGTTATCGGGGTGCGGAGCAGGGCCCCTCAGTTTTATCAGGGTGAGGCAGCAGGCCCCTCAGTGTTATAGGGTGCAGGAAACCGGGCCCCCCATGTTATAGGGGCCGCAGGCCCCTAAAGGGTTATCAGGGTGCAGGGCAGGGCCCCCCCCCCCCCCCGCCCCCCCAGTGTTACCCCGGGTGCGGCAGCAGGCCCCCCAGTTTTATGGGGGTTGCAGGAGCAGGGCCCTCATGTTTAAAAGGGTGCGGGCAGCGGGGGGCCCCCTCAGTTTTTTTCGGTGGGCAGCAGGGCTCCCTCGTTACCCCCGGGTGAGGCGCGGGCCCCCCTCATTTTATCGGTGCAGGGCCCGGGGCCCCTCAGTGTTTCAGGGTGCAGCGCAGGCCCCCCCTGTGTTTCAGGGTGCAGGCGAACGCCCCTCCAGTTTATCGGTGCAGGCGCGGCCCCCCCAGTGTTTCAGGTGCAGGCAGCAGGGGCCCCCTAAAGTGTTATCAGGGTGCGGCACAGGCCCCTCAGTGTTATCAGGGGCAGGCAGAGGGCCCCCCTCAGTGTTTTTCAGGGTCAGCAGCGGGCCCCCCTCATGTTATC
Organism: Phyllomedusa bahiana; assembly: GCA_025379985.1. Lineage (NCBI taxonomy): Eukaryota > Metazoa > Chordata > Amphibia > Anura > Hylidae > Phyllomedusa > Phyllomedusa bahiana. Next base: position 115,767 of record JAODAL010006313.1, on the reverse strand, counting down.
GGGTGCAGGCAGCGGGGCCCCCCCAGTGTTATCGGGGTGCAGGCAGCAGGGCCCCCCTCAGTGATCCGGTGAGGGGGCAGGGGCCCCTCAGTGTTACGGGTGCGGCAGCAGGGCCCCCTCAGTGTATCGGGGGTGGGGCACCCCGGCCCCAGGTTTTTGGGGGGGGGGGGGGGGGGGGGTCCCCCCCCCCTTTAAATGGTGGGGGGTGGTTTAGGGGTGCGGGGGGGGGGAAGGGGTGGGGGGTGGGTTTTTTGGGGGGGGAAAAAGGGGCCCCCGGGCCCGGGCCCCCCTAGTGTTATCGGGGGGTCCCCGGGGGCAGGGCAGGGCACCCTCATTTTTATCAGGGTGCCGAGCGGGGCCCCCAGTGTTACCAGGGTGCGGGCACGGCCCCCCTCAGTGTTACCCCGGTGCGGGAAGCGGGGCCCCTCAGTGTTTCGGGTGCAGGCAGCAGGGCCCCTCATGTTATCAGGGTGCAGGCAGCAGGCCCCTTTCATTTTTCCCCCGGGTGCAGGAGCAGGCCCCCTGTTATCGGGTGCGGGCAGCGGGGGCCCCCTCAGTGTTTCGGGTGGGGCAGGGGGCCCCCCTCATGTTATCAGGGTGCGGGGCAGCGGGCCCCCTCAGTGTTATGGGGTCCCGCAGCAGGGCCCCTCAGGTTATCAGGGGCGGCAGCGGGCCCCCTCAGGTTTAGGTGCGGGGCGCAGGCCCCCCTCTGTGTTATCAGGGTGCTGGCTGCTGGGCCCCCCCCTCAGTGTTTCGGGGGGCAGCGGGTCCCTCAGTTTTCCCCGGTCAGGCGCAGGCCCCCTCTTTTATCAGGGGCAGGAGCGGGGCCCCTCAGTGTTAGGGTTTGCGGAGAGGGTCCCTCAGTGTTATCGGTGCGGCGCAGGGTTCAGTTTACCCGGGGTGCGGGAGCGGCCCTCGGGTTTCAGGTGCAGGCAGCGGGCCCCCCTCATTTATGGGTGCAGGCGCGGGGCCCCCTAGTGTTTCGGGGTGCGGCACAGGCCCCTCAGTGTTACGGGGTGGGCAGGGGGGGTCCCTAAAATTTTTTTCCGGGTTTCGGAGCGCCCCCCGCAGTGGGGCCCCCCCAGTGTTATCGGGTGCGGCACGGGCCCCCTAGGTTATAGGGTGGGGGCGCGGGGCCCCCAGTGTTTCGGGTGCGGGCAGCGGGGCCCCTCAGTGTTACAGGGTGCGGGCGCGGGGCCCCTCAGTTTATCGGGGTGCGGGCAGCAGGCCCCCCTCAGTGTTTCAGGGTCGCAGCGGCCCCTCGGGGGGTTTAGGGGCGGGGCCCCGGTTTAGGGTGCGGGCAGGGGGGGCCCCCCGTGTTTTTGGGGGCAGGCAGCAGGGCCCCCTCGGGTTTTATCGGGGTGCGGCAGCGGGGCTCCCTCAGTGTTATCGGGTGCGGCAGCAGGCCCCTCAGTGTTACCCGGTTGGGGCGCGGGGCCCCCAGTGTTATTCGGGGCGGGGCAGCGGCCCCCTCAGTTTTTTTCCGGGGCAGGGCAGGGGGCCCCCTCATTTGTTTAATAAAGGGGGCTCGGGGCAGCGTGCCCCTCGTGTTATCGGGTGCAGGCAGCGCCCCCCCTCTTTACCCCGGTGCAGCAGCGGGCCCCTCGTGTTATCAGGGTGCGGGACAGGGCCCCCTCAGTTTATGGGTGCGGCAGCGGGCCCCCTCGGGTGTTATCGGGGGTGCAGGCAGCGGGGCCCCTCTTTTTTGGAATCCGTGCTCAGCAGGCCCCCGGGTTTTACAGGGTGGGGCAGCAGGGGCTCCCTCAGTTTTTTTCGGGTGCAGGCGCAGGGCCCCTCATGTTATGGGTGCAGGCAGCAGGGCCCCTCAGTGTTATTCCGGTGCAGGCAGCAGCGCTCCCTCAGGTATGGGGGTGCAGGCAGAGGCTCCCTCATGTTACCCGGGTGCAGGCAGCAGGCTCCCTCTGTTATCGGGTTTGCGGGCAGCGGGGGCCCTCAGGTTATGGGGGTGCCGGCAGCAGGGCCCCCTCAGTGTTTTTCCGGTGAGGCGAGCGGTCCCTCGTGTATCGGGGTGCGGCACAGGGCTCCCTCGTGTATCAGGGTGGGGGAGCGGGCCCCCTCAGTGTTACCCCGGGGGCAGGCAGAAGGGCCCCCTCATGTTATGGTGCGGGCAGCAGGGCCCCCCGTGTTTTCAGGGTGCAGGCAGCAGGGCCCCCTCAGTGTTTCAGGGTGCAGGCACGGGGCCCCCTCAGTGTTATGGGTGCAGGCAGCAGGCCCCTCAGTGTTTTCGGGGGGGGGCCCAAGGGGGGGCCCCCTCAGTGTTATCAGGGGCAGGCAGCAGTGCCCCTCAGTGTTATCGGGGTGCAGGCAGGGCCCCAGTGTTTCAGGGTGCAGGCGCAGGCCCCCTCGTGTTTTCAGGGTGGGCAGCAGGCCCCTCATGTTATCGGGGTGCGGCAGCAGGGTCCCCATGTTACCCCGGTGGGCAGCAGGGCCCCCTCGTGTTTTGGGGGGCCCGGCAGCGGGGGCCCCCTCATTTTTTTTCCGGTCCCGGCAGCGGGGCCCCTCAGTGTTATCAGGGTGCAGCAGCAGTGCCCCTAGTGTTATAGGGTGCGGCGCGGGCCCCCTCAGTTTTATCAGGGTGCGGCGCGGGGGGCCCCCTCAGTGTTATCAGGGTGCGGGCCAGGGCCCTCAGTGTTTCGGGTGGGCAGCAGGGCCCCCCTCAGTTTTATCAGGGTGCAGGAAGAAGGGCCCCTCAGTGTTACCCCGGTGCGGGCAGCAGGCCCCTCAGTGTTATCAGGGTGCGGGGCGAGGCCCCCCCCATGTTTCAGGGGTGCGGCACAGGCTCCCCATTTTTTGGGTGCAGGCAGGGGGGCCCCTCAGTGTTATTCCGGTCCCGGCGCAGGGCCCCCCTAAAGGTTATCGGGTGCGGGCACAGGGCCCCCTCAGTGTTTCGGGGGGCAGCACCCCCTCATGTTTTTCGGTGCTGGCAGCAGGGCCCCCTCAGTTTATCGGGTGCAGGCAGCACCCCCCCCTCGTTTTATAGGTGCGGCAGCGGGGGCCCCCTCAGTGTTATCGGGGAGGCGCAGTCCCCCTCATGTTATCAGGGAAAGCAGCAGGGCCCCCCTCAGTGTTACCCGGGGGAAGGAGCAGGGCCCCTCAGGTTATCGGGGTGCAGGCGCAGGGCCCCCTCAGTGTTATGGGTGCGGAGAGGGCCCCCTCAGGTTTTATCGGGTGGGGCAGCAGGGCCCCCTCAGTGTTATCAGGGTGCGGAGCGGGGCCCCCCCTCATGTTATCGGGTGAGGCGCAGGCTCCTCAGTGTTATCGGGTGCAGGCAGAGGGCCCCTCGTGTTATCGGGTGCGGCAGCAGGCCCCTCAGTTTTACCCCGGGTGCACCCAGCAGGCCCCCAGTGTTATCAGGTGCAGGCAGCGGGTCCCCTCGTGTTATCGGTGCGGGCAGCAGGGCCCCCTCGTGTTATAGGTGGGGCACAGGGCCCCCTCAGGTTTAGGGGGGGCAGGCCTCAGTGTTTTTCGGTGCCGGAGCAGGGCCCCCTCTGTTATCGGTGCAGGCAGCAGGGCCCCCTAGGTTACGGTCGGGCAGAAGGCCCCTCTGTTTCAGGTCAAGCCGGGCCCCCCTCAGTGTATAGGGTGAGGCGCAGGGCCCCCTCAGTTTTTTTCGGGGTCGGGCAGCAGGGCCCCTCGGTTACCCCGGGTGGGCAGCAGGCCCCCTCAGTGTTATCAGGGGCAGGCAGCAGGGCCCCTAAGTGTTATTAGGGTCAGGCACCCGGGCCCCCCTCTTTTTCGGGTGCAGGCAGCAGGGCCCCCTCAGGTTTAAAGGTCAGGCAGCAGGGCCCCTCATTTTTCAGGGTGAGGCAGCAGGGCCCCCTCGGGTTATCAGGGTGCGGGCAGCGGGCCCCCGGGGGTTATCAGGGTGCAGGCACGGGCCCCTCAGTTTTACCCCGGGTCCCGGCAGCGGGGGCCCCCTCGTTTTTATCAGGGTCCCGGCAGCAGGCCCCTCAGTGTTATCAGGGGCGGGCCAGGGGGCCCCCCAGTGTTTTCGGTGCAGGCAGCGGCCCCCTCATGTTATCGGGGCGGCAGCGGGCCCCCCTGGGGTTTTACCCCGGGTGCAGGCAGCAGGGCCCCCTCGTGTTATCGGGGTTTCGCGCAGGGCCCCCTCAGTTTTATCAGGGGCCCGGCAGCAGGGCCCCCTCATGTTATCAGGGTGCCGCAGCAGGGCCCCCTCAGTTTTATCGGGGCCCCAGCAGGGCCCCTCAGTGTATCCCGGGCAGGCGCGGCCCCTCAGTGTTATCAGGGTGCGGCGCGGGCCCCCCTCATGTTTAGGGCAGGCAGCGGGCCCCTCAGTGTTATCAGGGTGCAGGCAGCAGGGCCCCTAGTGTTATAGGGGAGGCAGCGGGCCCCCCTCATGTTATCGGGTGCAGCAGCGGGGGCCCCTCAGTGTTTCAGGGTGCAGGCGCGGGCCCCTCAGTGTTATCAGGGTGCAGGCAGCAGGGCCCCCTCAGTGTTTCGGGGGCCCCCCCTCAGTTTACCCCGGTGCAGGAGCAGGGCCCTCAGTTTATCAGGGTCAGGCGAGGGTCCTCAGTGTTATCCCGGTGCAGGCAGCAGGCTCCTCTGTTATAGGGTGCAGCAGCGGGCTCCCCAATGTTATCGGGTGCAGGAGGGGCCCCCCCCTCGTGTTATCAGGGTGCAGGCGCAGGGCCCCTCTGTAAATCAGGGTGCAGGCGCAGGGCCCCTCAGTGTTATCGGGTGGGGCAGCAGGGCCCCCTCAGTGTTATCAGGGTGCAGGCGCAGGGCCCCCTCGTGTTATCGGTGCAGGCAGCAGGGCCCCCTCATTGTTCTCAGGGTGCAGGCAGCAGTGCCCCCTCAGTGTTATCAGGGTGCAGGCAGCAGGGCCCCCTCAGTGTTATCCCGGTGCTGCCTGTGAGGAGCGCAGGCACCGGAGGCTGCTTCCTATAGGGGCAGGGCCTGCGCTCGGTGACTGCTTCCTCCCCGGCCTCCTCCCCTCTGTGTTGCTGTTTCTTCCCTTCCTCCGAGCACATTGCCATCAGGAGGGAAGGCACTGCCCCTTTAAATGCATCGCTCTCCCCTCCTCCTCCTCCGCAGCCGCCGCCGCTGATCGATCCTCCATTTTTCCCCCCAAAAAAGGAGCTTGTGATCCCACCTGGAGAATAAGGAGGCGCCGTGCGGGAGCGGAGCGCGGGGGCGGCGGCGGGAGCCTCGGACAGACGGGCTCTGGGGGGAGCTCTCCTCCTCCCCGCCTGCCAGCGATGGCTGCAAACATGTACAGGGTCGGAGGTAAGAGCCGCATGCGGGGAGTGCGGGCCTGGGCGCCGCCGGGAGGGCGCCTGCTGTGCTCTGCTGCCCCTGCTGGAGGCGCCGCTGCAGAACCTCTTCTCACGTGGACAGGCAGAGCTGTCATAGGGGCGCCCCGCGCTCTGTACGAGCGGAGGGAGGCCCGGGCGCTCTCCATGTGTGTGGCGCAGCGGCAGCTCCATTGTGGCGTCTGCCCCGCCGTGTCTGGCTGGGGGGCACCGGGAGCGGGCTGTGCCGGGGAGGCGGGGGAATAGCGGCGGCGGCAGACATGGAGGGAGGGGGCAGATGTGACACAAAAGAGGCTGCACGCCACCACAGGCGGCAGGAAGAGGCGGCGGCGGCGGGGCACCGCGGCGCACAAAGTGCCTGCAGATTGCGGGATGCCAGGAGGGAAGCGGCCGCTGCACTGGTTGTGCTGGAGGCAGAGGGTGGCAGGGTCCTCACAGCGGGCATCACTAATGCTGGGCATCACTATAGCTTATGTGTAAGATGCCAGGAGGGAAGCGGCTGCTGCACGGTTTGCGGAGGAAAGGGGGTTAGGGTCCCCACAGGGGCACACAACGGCACATAAAGTTATGGAAGATGCCAGGGGGGGAAGCGCGCTGCACGGTTTTGTGCTGGAGGGATAGGGCAAGGTGGCGGGGTCCCACAGGGGCATCACAATCGGGCAAAAATTGCTTAGTTAAATCCCAAGGAAGCGGCCGCGCACTGGTTTGCGGGGGCAAGGGGGAGGGCCTACGGGGGCAACTAATCTGGGCAATCACTATAGTTAGTGAAGAGCCCGGGGGGAACGGCCGCTGCATGTTGTCGGGACCCGAGGGTGGCAGGGTCCCACAGGGGCATCAAACTAAATTTAAAGCTTATGTGTAAGATCCAGGAGGGAAGCGGCCCTGCACTTTGTGCTGGGGGGAAGGGGGTGGGGGGGGGGGTCCTCACAGCGGGCATCACTAATGCTGGGCATCACTATAGCTTATGTGTAAGATGCCAGGAGGGAAGCGGCCGCTGCACTGGTTGTGCTGGAGGGATAGGGCAGAGGGTGGCAGGGTCCTCACAGCGGGCATCACTAATGCTGGGCATCACTATAGCTTATGTGTAAACCCAGGAGGGGAAGGGGCGCGCAGGGTTTGCGGAGGCAAGGGTGCCAGGGTCCCACAGGGGCATCAAAAATGCGGGAAACATAAATTATGGTAAATGCCAGAGGGAAGGGGCGCTGCACGGTTGTGCGGAGGCAGAGGGTGGGGGCCCCAGGGGGGGGGGGGGTGGGGGGGCACACTAAAAGTTTAATGTGTAAATCCAGGAGGGAAGCGGCGCGCACTTTGTCGGGGGGATAGGGCAAGGGGGGCAGGTCCTCACAGGGGGCATCAAAAAGCGGGGCATCACTAAGCAAATGTGAAGAGCCAGGGGGGAAAGGGCCTCAGGGTTTTGGTGCGGGGAAGGCAGAGGGTGCCGGGTCCCCCCACCAGGGGGACCAATCTGGCATCAAAGTTATGTTAAGATCCGGGAGGAAGCCCCGCGCATGTTGTCGGGGGGCAGGGGGTGGAGGGTCCTCACAGCGGGCATAAAAAGGGGGGTACTTATTGTGTAAGATGCCAGGAGGGAAGCGCCGCGCACGGGTTTGCGGGAAGGCAGGGGGGGTGTAGGGTCCTCACAGCGGGCATCACTAATGCTGGGCATCACAAAGCTTATTTAAGATCCGGGGGGAAGCGGCCCGCACGGTTGTGCGGAGGGATGGCAAGGTGGGGGGCCTCACAGGCGGCATCACTAATGCGGGCATCACTATACATTTAAGATGCCAGGGAGGGAAGGGGCTCTCACTTTTTTGCTGGAGGCAGAGGGTGCCGGGGGTCCCACAAGGGGCACAAAAAGCGGGCACACTATATTTTAAATTGTAAGAGCCAGGAGGAAGCGGCTGCGCACTGGTTGTGCTGGAGGCAGAGGGTGGCTGGGTCCTCACAGCGGGCATACTTAGCTTAGTGTAAGATCCCAGGAGGGAAGGGGCTGCGCATAATTGGGCTGGGGGGAAAGGGGAAGGGGTGGCAGGGCCCTCACAGCGGCTCAAAATGCTGGCATCACAAGCTTATTGTAAGAGCCAGAGGGAAGGGGCTTCTCTTTGGGTTTTTTCTGGGGGGAATTTGCAAGGTGCCAGGGTCCCACGGGGGGGCCACTAATGCTGGGCATCACTAACTTATTGAAGATCCAGGAGGGAAGCGGCCGCTGCATTGATTGTGCTGGGAAAGGGGGGCGGGGTCCCACAGGGGGCATCACAAAGCTGGCTCACAAAAGCTTTTTAAAGCCAGGAGGGAAGCCCCCGCTGCAGGGTTGTGCGGGGGCGGGGGTTTGGTAGGTCCCACACGGGGCATACTAAGCTGGGCACAAAAAAGCTTATGTTAAGATCCGGGGGGAAGTGGCTTCTGCAGTGGTTGGTGGGGGCGACCAGAAAGGGGGCGGGGGCTAGGGTCCTCACAGTGGCATCACTAATGGTGGGCATCATTATATGTGCAGGATGCCAGAAGGGAAGTAGCTACTGCATTGATTGTGCTTGAGAGGAGCGGCAATGGTCTGTAGGTGCCATGGTCCTCACGGCGGGCATCATTACCGGTAACAATGATGATCTCATGTCTGGCAAGGCTAAGGGGGGGAAAAAAACGCTCCCCTTTTTGGTTGGCTGCAGGGAGCAGCAATGGGAAGAGGGTGCCATGGTCCTCACAGTGGCATCACTAAGCCATATAACTTATATGTGTAAATTCCAAGGGAAGGGGCTTCGCTTTGGGTTGCGGAGGAAAGGGCAGGGTGCCATGGCCCCTCACAGTGGGTCACTAAGGGGGCACAAATAATCTTAAAACCATTGCATATGGTAACGCCAGGAGGGAAGTAGTTTTTGCATTGATTGTGCTGGAGGAGACCATCTGTGATGAAGGGTGCAATGGTCCTTACAGCGGGCATCTCTAATGACCATGGTGACAAGAGGGGAGCCACACTTTCTGTCAAGGGCCCAGAAGGGGAAGAGCTCTGCACGGTTGTGCTGGAGAGGTACCCTGCGGGGTACCATGGTCCTCACTGCGGGCATCACTAATGACCATGGTGACTATGATGGAGCCATTATTCTGTGTGCAAGGTGCCAAGAGGGAAGACTTCTCTCCAGTGGTTGTGCTGGAGAGGAGGACTGTGGGCAGTGGTGCCATGGTCCATATTGCGGGCATTACTATGATGGAACCATTGCTATATGTGCGGAAAGAACACCACAAAGCGCTCCCTCGTATAATATTGTGGGGTCTGGTGATCGCATGTACCTGCTCACCTTCTGGTGCTGTGCGTCAGGGGGCACAACTCTCTATACTGCCGGATGATCCAGTGTGCAGCGATCCGCAGCTGGTCAGTGGGTAGTGCCCTTCGCTGGAAGGCGTTGGTAGTGTACGGTATACAACGGCAAGGAAACATATTCCCTGGGATCCTGATGAAGTGTCTCTTGTAACAAGACACGAAACGCGTTGTTTTTATACCGGGACCTTCACTGACGAGGATCCAGCGCTGTCATTCCAGGGACTACAGGATCCTACTGCCCAGGGAGTACTTTTCTTTGGAACGTTTCTTGTGCAGGAGGCCAGGAGGAAAATAGTATTTGCATTGGATGTGCTGGAGAGGAGCAGCATTGGGCTGAGGGTGCCATGGTCCTCACAGCAGGCATCACTAATGGTGGGCATCACTAAGGCCATTACTATATGTTCCAGGAGGGAAGTAGTTTCTGCCGTGGTTGTGCTGGAGAGGAGCAGTCTGGGTGAGGGGTGCCATGGGCTACATATATGCACAATGCCAGGAGGGAAGTAGTTTCTGCATTGGTTGTGCTGGAGAGGACTATCTGTGATGAAGGGTGCCATGGTCTGCACAGAGAGCATCGCTAATGGTGGGCATCATTAATGACTATATGTGCAAGATGCCAGGAGGGAAGTAGATTCTACATTGGTTGTGCTAGAGAGGAACTGACGTGATTGGGGGTGCCATGGTCCGCTTGGTGGGTATCCCTAATGGCCATGTTGAGAAAGAGATGAATCCATCACTATATGCCCAAGATGCCAGGATGGAAGTAGCTTCTGCATTGGTTTTGCTGAGGAGACCCAGCCATGGAGAGGGCTGCCATGGTCGCATCACTAATGCCTTTACTGTATATGCCAAGAGAGGCGAGCAGTGTGGGGTGCCGTGGTCCGCACAGAGTGGGCATCGCTAATGACCTTGGTGCCATTGCTTTATGTGCAGAAGTAGTTTGCCAAGGCCCGGCTCGCACCTCATTTCTGGTATCCGTCGAGATACTGTGACGTCTACCCCAGCGAGCCATAGGAAACTAGAAGGAAGACGTCTCCTGGTTTACACTGTTTTTATCTGATTCTCCTGGCATATACCCGGCGGGGCTGTGGTGGAGCCATAGGGTAAATGTATAATTTGGTTTGTTTCCTCTATTTCCGCAACCATCAAAAAGTTATCCCAACAGATACTGTGGCGAGGTTGAGCGATCGGTCTTTATAGAGAAAACTTCTGTTTTGGTCCGTTTTCCTTCATAAAATGATCCTGACCTATACTGTGGCGGGGCTGAGGCTGAGCTACAGAGCAAACATTTCTTTTACACTACATTTGTTTCAGGTCACTTATTCTTTTTCCTCATATAGACTATGGATTAGTTGCTGTTAGATTTAATGGGACACCTATTCTATAGTGTAAATGTGGCTTCAGTATCCCATTCAGCCTGACCCTGCTCCCAAAAGCAAGAGCCTTTCCTTGAAGTGGCATTCCCACCATAGATAATGATGCTATTATTAGACAACACCTCATATTCTCATTTCATTGATTAGCTTTAAACATGTAGGCAAAGTTAAATAAGAACTATTGTCAAATACACTGCTGTTCTGATTTTGCTTCTCTTCAGCGTTCGGAGCAGATCTTCTGCTTTTGCACACCAGTTTGTCTTGTCACCAGCTACCCCTCTCTCCCCTATTACAGGCGGGAGCAGTGGTCGGGATGTTGACTCCCTTCCTTCTCTGTTCCTTATCTTTTCCGTAAGTCATGTGTTTGTGCCTTACTGAGAAGCTTTAACCATTCAGAGTTACGTAGCTTTGTGCACTACAGATTATAAACCTCTTATACTCAAATTACTGTAACAGGCTCAGCTAGAAATAGTAAAGCTGACATGCCAATCGCTGCTGTAGAACCACCCACAGCTTGATCAGGAACTGAGCCTGAAGCTGACAGTGGCACTGTGAAACTGCATGGTGAGAAACCCTTTAAAGGGGTTGTATCATTTCATTAAATGGTTATCAGAATAAGGCCCCGTTCACACGGCTTATTGCCGACGGATTTGTGGGCCGTATTGAGGCACAAAAATCGCCGTGAATCCGGGGCGGGACGGGGGCGGGGCCGGAGCGCGGCGGGGGCGCCGCTCCCGGCCCCATAGACAATGCATTGTTTACGGCGCGTCCGCGCCGAAAATATGTGCATGTCACTTTCTCCCCCGCGGCGGATTTGCGAGCGGGGAGGAGCGGGACGATTCCACTGTTCTCAATGAGAGCAGTGGATTACCGTAATGACTCCGAGGATTGGCGCCTTTATTGAAGCGCAATACCGGCGCGGAATACGGCCCATCCGTCGGCAAATAAGCCGTGTGAACGGGGCCTAAGGGGACAGTAAAAACAAGTAACTTTGCAATTGGATGTCATGTGCAAAGCTGTCTTGTTTTCACAGTCTGCCTTATCTTCTTTTTCTGTAAACACTGTTCCCCAGTGCCGGTCGGGTCCCTCCTCCTTTCATTTCATCGGCTGACGGCTCTACTAATTTACATTCTGTCTGGCCCCAGGTCTCGTATTCACGGGAGCGCGCATTCCTGCCTTTCTCACTCAGAATAAGGGGCTGGCAACAATTCACTCTGCACAGCAAGCACCTCATTGACACTGCAGCTGCTTCTACAATCAGAAAACAGCAGAATTGTGCCTCGGTGCCTAATGCTCCTGCATAGAAGGGAGACAGATCTGTGCTCTGGAGGATTTTTCATAGAAGAACTGGATTCAACTGTAACAAACCTCCAGCTGTGTGAGAGGAGAAGAGATCAGTGCTCTGAGTTCATAGAAGACTGTCTAGACTGAATGCAGAGCTGAGGTATGTAAACATGCAGGTCTTACAAAATAAGACTGCATAGGGAGAGGAACTACACAGTGACATGTGGATTCAGAGAGGGGAGGTTGAACACACTGACTCGGGAGCGGGCATGAACAGTGAAGGGGGAGGATGATGTCATCCCCCTTCAGTTAAGAAACGCCCAGCTGGGGGGGGAAAAAGAAACGCCCTGGATTTCAGGAACTGAGAAAATAAAGCTACAAGAAAACAGTCGAACTGATGAAGCGATACATCCCCTTTAAGATCTTCTCTTGTTGCGTCCTTATAGCTGAGCATCTTACCCAGATGACTGAATTGGCCACATTAACTTAACCCCTTACTGCCGCAGCCAGTTTTGGCCTTTCTGACAGAGCCCCATTTTTGAAATCTGGCATGTCACTTTATGTCAGAATAACTTTTTGACACTTATCTATCCATGTGATTCAGAGATTGTTTTCTTGTGACACATTGTGCTTTAAGTTAGTAAGACATTTTGGTCCAAAAAATGCTTATTTGTGAAAAATTCAAATTGTGAAAAATTTACCATATTCAAACACCCAGTAGTAGGTGTTTCACTGAAACTAAACAGGAGGTGAAATTTTCAATTTTTTAGCCATTATTTATTGGACCACAATAGATGTGACCATGGAAATGCAACTCAACATCAATTCCACCAATTCTGCTGTTTTTAGAGATATCCCATATGTGGCCCTAGTGCGCGATTGGGCTCAGCCACAAGCCCCAGAATAGGAGGAGCACCTACCGGACTCTGGTCTTCATCACAATTTTCTTTAGGCGCCATTTCAGGTTTGCGGACGCCCTAAGGTGCTAAACCTTAATAAACCCCCCTAAAAAGACCCCATATTGGAAACTACATCCCTTAAAGGGGTTTTGCCACGATCTCCTTTCATACCTTCTGTATCCAGCTCTGTGTGCTCAGAAGGGGGCGTGTGTGATTTGTTTGAATTGTATATCATGTGACCCAGCAGGATGACATCACCAGGCCTTTCCTCTCTGTAGTCAAAGAAAGGTCTGTTTCTGTAAGGAGCTGTGAGTAGTTACAATGTAGCTCGGAGGTAAAACTTTTGGCTCCAGACACAAGGGTCCTCGGTTCAAATTCCTGCAGAAATCAAACCTGTGGTGTTTGTTTTTTTTTTTTTAAATATTTGCACTGTTTTGACTAATTACTAAGGAGGACAGAGGACAGGAGTAGAGTGACCGCACCTGGGGCTTGAACACTCAGTAGCTGCCTGTGAGGAGAGGTGATGTCTGAGCATGTGCGACCAGGACTGAGAAGCTCTCAGCCCTGGTCGTATCCCCTGGAGACGAGCTGTAAACAATGGATCACTAAGGGAGCAAAAAAACAAATGGTCCAGAATTTTTAATAATGATGAATGGTGAAAATGTTTATTTAATTTTCAAACTTCCCACGTCAATTTTACTTTGTGGCAAAACCCCTTTTAAGGAATATATTCAGGGTTTGTATGTCACAGACATTTCGTGAGTGAAAAGACGCGTAACTTGGTGTGCTTTTTTAACATTGATCATCATTAGATGTCACTATATTGCAGTTTTTTAAGTTGAGTGAGCCGTGTCGCTGCTTGCCCCGACCTTAAATGGTATTTTTAACATTTTTGATTAGATTTAGGCATGTATTCAAAGGGAAATTAGACGATTACCAATTACTTTGATCTGAATTTGCTTCCTTTCAGAGAGAGAACAGATGTTGTCTCCTGCTTGTGAACAAAACCCTTCCTAGGTTACCGACCACCTCTCTTTCTTGCTGACTAACTTTAATCCTTTAGAGGTCTGTAGTATTAAGTCCTGCTGTTTAAAACCTCTCTATCACCAATGCCCCTTTAACGGGGTCGGCTAGTGATTGTAGAGCTGACATGTCGGCAGGGCTGTGGAGTCAGAGTCGGTGCCTATTTTGCAGGAGTTGGAGTAGTCCTAAAAGGGACCGACTCCGACTTCCAAAATATATAATAATTTGGTCCAGTTAGTTCGATGCAGTGCAAAGAGCAAGAGGAATTGGGTCCGGCCAGTGCTGCTGCTCCCATATCTTTACATCACATAAGGAGTGTAATTGATGACATGGAGCAGGCAAAGCGCTGCCCCCAGGGCAAACAGATTTCAGCAAAATTTTTCACCTGCTTCAAAGTAGAAGATCAACCATTCATCAAAACTGACTGTGGCTGAGGCAATTCCTTTATAACCTTACATTGTTAGAGATGTTGCCCCTGTGGTCACCGCTTTGCCCCCAACCCAAGTTAGTGTAGAGAGGCCGTTCTCTAGTCTGGAAATAATGAGATCAGATGTGAGGTCATGTATGCAGGATCTGATGGAGGCAATACTATTTCTCAGAAAAAATTCAGAGACTCCACAAGTGTTCCTTCAGTGTTTTGCATATTTACAATTATTTTGTGTTTTAAAGTCATATCTAGAGATGGGCGAATTGATTCTAACGAAGTGGAATTCGTTTAGAATTTCAGGAAAACTTTGGTTCTGAACGAAGTCGAACTTTGGGGTACTTCGGGTGAACGAAGTGTGCTTTGATTGATAAAATGGCTGCGAGCACATGGCGTTACATGGGGCAAAGCACTCTGGGAGGAAGAAGGGCATAGCCTGCATGACATGTGCAGAGATGAAGCCAATCAGAGACCGGCGGGATTCTGTGACGTCACCGCACTATATAAGTCCGGGCGCGACGCCGGGAGCTCACACTCCTCTCACTGTGCTCATCAGGGAAGGTGCTGCCGCGGCTGATTGTGATAGCTCTTACTGAAGAATTGATTTTTATATAGCGATTTCTGTGGGGTGTCTCAGCTTGTCTCAGAGACTGTTCTCTTAATGTTCTATTTCTAATTTTTTGGGGTATTGGATCTGAAATCCAGTGTGCGTCCACTGCAGCTGCATATACATTCAATATCCAAGTGGGATCTAAGCCAGTTCCTGTTGTATTCATTTAAAGAAACAGCGTTTTTACAATACAAATACCACTTCATTTTTGGCTGCTCAATTCTTTGCCGCAATTTACATCCAGGGGTTAATTAAGCGTTGTTTTGCTGGTGTGCTGACCCCAAGAAACCGTCTTTTTCAACGCCAAAATATATACATTTTTCCTGTAGCCTAATTCATGTCCGAGGTTAATCAAGCCTGTTTGTGCTTTTACATTTAGTAAAACACACAGTGTTTTTAAACGACACGTACAAGTAAATTTTTCCTGGCCATTTGTGGAGCACAATTTATATCCAAGGGTTACCCAAGCTTGTTACTGGGTTCATTTGGAGTCAAAAACAGTGTTATTTATCATATACAGATATCATCATCAAACAGGACCATTTTACTACAGTAAAGTTATCACTTAAACATGCGCCGTGTATGAGGGAGTCAGGGCTTTGGCTTGCCGACTCCACAGCCCTGCATGTCAGTCACTGTTGTGGAACCGTACACAGTCTGCCTGTGGCTCTGTGTAACGGGATGGTGAAAACTCTTTAAGTTGCACTGTGTGATAACTACACTCTAGTAATAGGTAACAGTATTTCCTGGTCACCATATTTGGCCTCCTTCACCGTTCGATACCTCCCAATTTGAACTAGCCTCTCCTACCACAATCTTGCTTCTCAGATCTACCTGACATGGTCTCTGACTTTTTTTTACTTTTTTTTTTTCCCCAAAAAAATTGCACTGCATACGCTTGGAAGCAGATACCCATTCACTTTAATGGGATACAAATTTCAGGTGAAATACACATATGAAGTTTTAATGTGTGAACTTGACCTTCATGTCCTATATTAACCTGACCCTTTTGTCTTCTCACCCCAGCCCCCCTTCAAAAAAAAGAAACCGGTCTCTTGTAGACAGTTTGAGCATCCCGCCCAGGTGACTGTGATATATAGGGTTATGATAGAGGACAGAAGCTGAGCTCTGTGATATATAGGGTTACATGGGAGAGGAGCTGAGCTCTGTGATATATAGGGTTATATGATAGAGGGAGCAGGACTGTGGAGTCGGTGCCTATTTTGCAGGAGTTGTTATAAAATTGGTCCAGTTAATTCAATACAGTGCCAAGAGGAACTGGGTCTTGCCAGTACTACTGCTCCCAGATCTTCAGCCTCATCAGATGAATTTAATTTTGAAAAGTATTTGGATGACATGGAGCAGGCAAAAGCATTGCCTCATGGGGAGAGATTCCTCTCCCATAGGAAACAGATTGACCAGATTTCAGCAAAATTTTTCACTTGCTTTCAGAGAAGTAGTAGAATTCAACCATTCATTAGAACAGACTGTGCATGAGACAATTTCTTTATACCCTGACATTGTTAGAGATGTTGCCCATGTGGTCACTGCTTTGCCCCCAAGTCAGTGTAGAGAAGCTGTTCAGTAGCCTGGAAATAATGAGGTCAGATGTGAGGTCATGTATGCAGGATCTGATGGAGGCAATACTATTTTTCAGAACAAATTCATAGGCTCTACTAATGTTGTTCAGGTATTTACCAGGGCTGTGGAGTCGGCAAGCCGAAGCCCCGACTCCAACTCCTCAATTTCCCAAACCTCCGACTCCTGACTCCCTCATACACGGCGCATGTTTAAGTGATAACTTTACTGTAGTATAATGGTAACATCCGGCTGTTTATCACCTTATGATGCAATAATCAAGCTATTTAGGTAGAACAAAAGGGTAACAATGTTTTGATCTTTTGAACACTTGTGGGTAGAGTTGAAGAAAAAGCTGTATTTGTATCCAAGTCCAGTCTGCACCAACATTGGGAATGTGTAGAAGAGACCTGGGATTAGATTTTGGTCAAGATGTGCTTGAATCTGATTCAGAGCCCAGAAGGATTCAGGCAGAGCTGAAAGCCAAAGGGGGGATTTCCAAAATACTAACAAAATAATAAAAATTTACATTTTGATTTTTAGGAGCAAAACAGTAACAATGCAGTTACAGGAAAGAATCTGCAGAACTAAGCAGATGCTAAATACTTGCAAGTCAAATTTATGTAGAAGATCGGCAACATGACTGTATATAAAATTACAGTAGCCTCATGTACAAAGCTGTAGTGGATGGTGAGATATGGAGTCTGAAAGTCACAAGTTCAAAACATTGTTACCATTTTGCTTGTCAGTGTAAAATATATTTATTGGATATGACTTTAGAAAACAAAAAAATTGTAAGTATGAAAAACACTGCAGGAACATTTGTGGAGTCTCTGAATTTGTTCTGAGAAATAATATTGCCTCCATCAGATCCTGCATACATGACCTCACATCTGATCTCATTATTTCCAGGCTAGAGAACGGCCTCTCTACACTAACTTGGGTTGGGGGGCAAAGTGGTGACCACAGGGGCAACATATCTAACAATGTCAGGGTATAAAGGAATTGCCTCAGCCACAGACAGTTTTGATGAATGGTTGATCTTCTACTTCTTTGAAAGCAGGTGAAAAATTTTGCTGAAATCTGTTTGCCCTGGGAGCAGAATCTTTTCCCCCGGGGCAGCGCTTTGCCTGCTCCATGTCATCAATTACACTCCTCATGTGATAAGACTGAGGATATGGGAGCAGTAGCACTGGCCGGACCCAACTCCTCTTGCTCTTTGCATCAAACTAACTGGACCAACTTATTATATATTCTGGGAGTCGAAGTCGGTCCATTTTCTGATGACTCTGACTCCGACTCCTGCAAAATAGCCTCCGACTCCACAGCCCTGGTATTTACAATTATTTTTGTATCCTAAAGTCGTATCCAATAAATATTTTACACTGGCAAGCAAAAGGATAACAGTTATGACGTTTTGACTTTCATGCTTCATATCTCACCGTTCACTACAGGTTTTAACATGAGACTACCATCATTATATAGACAATCATCTTGGCTTCCTCATACATAACTTTGACCTGCAACTTTTTAGCATCTGCTTAGTTCTGCAGATTCTTCTCATGTAACTGCATTGTTACTGTTTTGCTCCTGGTGGTGGGATAATCTTTTTCTTCTTGATACTACAAATTACACCCGGTTCTCACATTCCCTAATAGCTCAGTGTGTTATTAGGCTGATTCCCCAGTGAAAGGTCACTAGTTCGAGCAGCCATGAAGAAGATTTCCCAAGAAAAAAGAAACTGCATCATCCAGCTCATCGATAGCGTCTCTGGGCCAAGAAAATTGCCAAACTGCATCATGTGAGGCCATGACAGCTGGAAGAATATATAAAGTCTGTCCATCCATTCAGAAGCCAATAGGTCAGTTCAGGGGAAATATCAGAGCCAACAAGTCGCTCATCACAAGGTCCATCAGTTCTGACGCTAAGACACAGCAGTGGAGGCGGCTCGTAGGCTTTATTAGAGTGAGATCACAGACGTCCATGCAAGCGCTGGGCGCATTACACAGGTCTGGAATGTAACCAGAAAAAAGGGGATGAAGCCTCGACTTCAATCTCGTCATAAGAAGCGTCGGCAAAGAGTTTGCAAAAAAGTATGAAAAATGGGAGATTGAAAACGGGTGATTTGTAGTGATGAGACGAAAGTCAATAGATCGGGCTCTGATGGGTGCACATGGGTCTGGAAGAATCAAGGGAAAAAGGAGTTAACATTGAAAAATTTAAGGAACTGTCAAGTTCGGTGGAAGAAGCCTGATGATATGGGGAGTTCTCACAACCAAAGGTGTTGGATGCTTGACCAGGATCAATGGTGACCTCAATGCTGAGCTCTATGTGAGCGTCCTACAAGATGAATTACTTCAGACACTCGAGTACTATGAGTATGAAAAGGACTACAGTGTTCCAGCAGGACAACGACCTGAAGCGGACGTCAAGGTTGGAGAAGAATGGTTCAATGACAATGAAAAGTTGCTGTATTGGCCTCCACAGTCCCCAGACCTTAAAGGGGTTGTCTCACTACATTGATACATCTTACTTCAGTCCTGTTTTCTTGGTTTCACTTTGAATTCAGAGGTGTGTTTACTGGCTTCCACTAGGCTGCAGTCGAAGCCAGGTCTGTAGCTGTAGCAACCAGTGCTGGCAGCCGATCAGGAGAGATTGAACAGATCTGTAGCAATAGCGACCTAATGAGCTGATGCAGCTCATACAAGAGGGGATATCTCAGAATAGGTAGGACACTGTTAATGGACATATATTACAAAGTTACTTGTTTTTGAAAGATCTTTAACATAAATATCAATCATTGTAGTGATACAAAAACTTTAAACCAATCAAACACATGTGGGTAGAGTTAAATAAAAAACTGTATTAGAAACCAAGTCCAGTCTGCACCAACATTGGGAATGTGTAGAAGAGACATGGGATCAGATTTTGGTCAAGACCTGCTTGAATCCCGATCCAGAGCCCAGAAGAATTCAGGCAGTGCTGAAAGCCAAAGGTGCGTTTCTCAAATACTAACAAAATAATAAAAATTTACATTTAGATTTTTAGTAGCAAAACGGTAACAATGCAGTTACAGGACAAAAATCTGCAGAACTAAGCAGATGCTTAATACTTGCAATTCAAATTTATGTATGAGATAGGTAAGATGACTGTATATAAAATTACAGTAGCCTCATGTACAAAGCTGTAGTGGACGGAGAGATATGGAGCCTGAAAGTCACAAGTTCAAAATATTGTTACTGTTTTGCTTGTCAGTCTAAGTTCTACCTAAATGGCTTGATTATTGTATCATAAGGTGATAATAAGAACAAAAAAAAAAAACCCCTGATGTTACCATTTTATTACATTAATTATTGTGATATATAGGGTTATGATAGAGGAGAGGAGCTGAGCTCTGTGATATATAGGGTTACATGATAGAGGAGAGGAGCTGAGCTCTGTGATATATAGGGTTATAAAATAGCGCTGTCAGCTCCCCCAAAAAATAAATAAAAAATAGTATACATCTTTTCAGGCCTCCTTAAGACAGGGCCTCATTTATCAAAACTAGTTGTAAGACTTTCCTTGTTGCCTATAGAAACCTGTCAGCACTTGGCTTTAATTTCTTCTGCTCTGGAACAAAAACCCCGTTGAGCTGTTTTGCTTTGGGCAACAAGCACATGACTCTGGGCAGCGCCTACCTCTAGCTGCTTTTATACAACTCTCCCAATCCCTTCTTTCCCTTCAATAAAACACTGAGACATGGATTGGATAAGTTGGCCACAGCAGCCATTTTATTAACATACATATAAATCACAAATAACTTAACGGGAACTAACTTCACCCACATCCCCATACGCTATAACCCTAATATTCCTCCAAATTAACACTTTCTTAACTCTTCAGAATAATCAACTTGGTGCTGAGGTCCTTGGAGCCAATCTATCCTTTCCAACAACCAAGGTCTTGCGAACAAACCTCCTTCCTTCTTCCTCCGTTTTTACCCCCAGCTTCAGGGCACCAATAGCCACCTCGGGCAGCCAACCATTCCATAACTTGCTCCCAAGGACGCAGCCCTGTGGAGCCCCAACCTTCGCCAGACCAGTGTATCCACGAAATTGGGAGCCAAGCTGAGCCTAACCCCCCCCCCCTATTTCCACCGACACAAAGGACCCCAACCCGCCACAGCTAGCGCACGTGACACCTTACGTGCGCGACGCTCCCCACAGACCCAAAGCCCTCTCGATTCCCCCACGAATGTCCCAAGACCACAAATCCAGCCCAACTGCATTCAGATGCACCATGACTCTACGCCAAAATTCTCCTTCCCCATTCTCCAGTTCCCTAGGCCTAACCACAAACCCCCCGTTCCTAACAACGAACGACTTTAATCACTTTAATCCTGGCCCTATTGATACCAGCCACCGATTCTGCGTGCCGACAAGACAACCTCGGCACGATATCCGACCATATAACCACCAATTCCGGATATGAAACCCACAGCCGTAACATATCGAATCGCATATCCCTAATTCCCTAATGGGACGCAACCCCAGATCATTCCCCCCCGACATGAAACGCAACTATATCCGGGGCTCGGTCCCATGACACAAATCTCTGGAATTCTGGCAGCACTTGGCTCCAGGTTAGACCTCGCTTCCCAATCCACCGCACCAAAGCCACATCTTATGGGATCCCTAGTTGCCAACCGCTTTCACGTAACGCCGTCCGCTCCGCGCCCCAGTGCACATAAGAGTGTCCAAAAATCCAAATTAGGCTTTGACCAGAAATAGAAAAAAAGACGAAGGGGGTAACCAAAACCAACAACCGACCTACCAACCCACTACTGGCCCCTAACAGCCTTCCCTCCCCCCCCTTTCGGAATAAAGACCTGCGCGCCTGATCTCGGATCAAATGCAGGCGGATGTACAATCGGTACCTGTCCGAATCCCATCTACCTATCTTTGGCACATAATTGCTCCATTAACCGCCCCTAAATGCACCACCTTGCCCTTGCCCTTTTGATCGGTCTTGGACCGACGTATCAACACCACCCGGCCGCCCGGTGTGAGTTGAACATCCGCATCCTGCAATACCCCAGCCACCTTCTTACTCGGGCATACCATATCGCTGATCCTTAACGCCCCGAAAAAGGCCAACGAAAACGCAAGCCGAAACAAGCTGACTTCAAAGTCGGATGAACAGACTACCGACAACTTATGCCCCAGTCACTCCAATAGGTTGAAAACCACTGGGCGCCGCTGATACGATCCCCTGTGACTTCCCCGCCGCAAGCCCTTCAAGGCTTGTACTACACAAATTTTTTTTTTTTTACATCCGTAAAGCCCCGTGCTTTGAAACCAAAGGCTAAAGCTGATAGCAACCTCGTCACCCTGGAAATCGACCACCCTTCATTGGTCACATGACCGACCAGACAAAACAAGGCCGCCGACCTATCCCCCTCAGTGACAAGCGGATCAATGCCCTCCAGCCATCGTTCCCAAAGAGCCCACAAAACGGAGTAGGAAGTCTACGTACCCGGGGCCAACGATGATCTAACTAAGTGGTTTGCAGCCTCCCTACCACAGTCCATAATTCCTCGGGGCATTCCAGCCCCACCGCCGCAGCCTCCGGCGCCAGCTTCCGAAAACGTTCCAACTGCGAACGAGACAAAGCATCAGCCAAGTCATTCTTCACCCCTGAAACATGCGTAGCTACTACCCACGCGTTCAAACTCAAACAACGCAACGCAAAACGCCTCAGCAAACAATGGACGGGAGGAGAGGAAGCCAATAGGGAATTAATGGCTTGGACCACCCCCAGGTTGTCACAATGGAACCGAATTTTTTTTGTTCCTGAAACGCTCCCCCCAGAGTTCGAATGACAACACGATGGGGAACAATTGCAACAAAGCCAAGTTCCTGACCAAATCCAATTCAACCCATTCCACTAGCCAAAGCCCCGCGCACCCTTCCCCTTGGCAATATGCTCCAACACTCCCAGATGCATCCGTAAAAACCTCCACATCCGCATTACTCAAAGCCTTGTCCAAAATAATCGATTGCCGGTATATCGCTCCAAGAACGACTGCCAGACTCTCAAATCGTCCTTCATCCCTGCGGTCAGGCGAATAAAATGATGCGGGGCCTGAACTCCTGCCATCACTTTTGCTAATCGCTGCGAAAAAACCCTCCCCGTTGGCATGATACGACACGCAAAATTTAACTTTCCCAGCAAGGACTGTAATTCCCTCAACGTTACCTTCTTGCACGCCAGTAGCCTCTTGATCTCCCGCCTAATGTCTGCCAATTTATCCTCCGGCAGGCTACATTCCATTAATACCGAGTCAATGCGAATACCCCAAAAATTGATAGCCGTAGTTGGACCCTCTGTCTTATCCGGGGCCAATGGGACCCCGAAAAGCCTCGCCACCCATTGCACTGATGCCAACAGCGACCCGCACACCTCTGAGTCTGCTGGGCCGATGCAAAGGAAGTCATCTAAATAATGAATTACCGATGACAACCCCGAAATGTCCCGCACCACCCATTCCAAAAAGGAACTAAAGGCTTCAAAGTAGAAGCAGGAAATGGAACACCCCATCGGTAACCACCGATCTATAAAAAACGACCCGTCCCAGTAACATCCCAACAAGCGTGCACTGTCCGGGTGCACTGGCAGTAATCTAAAGGCAGACTCAATATCTGTTTTTGCCATGAGGGCTCCCTGTCCATATAACCTAACCCAACGAAGCGCCGCGTCAAATGACGTATAAGCCACTGAACACAACTCCGGGTCAATACCGCCGTTAACCAATAAACCTTTTGGAAATGACAAATGGTGAATTAATCTTAACTTGTTGGGCTCCTTTTTTGGGACCACCCCCAGCGGGGAGACCACCAAGTCCGGAAGTGGGAGAACCGTGAAAGAACCTGCCATCCTGCCCAATGACACCTCCTTTTCCAATTTTTCAGCTACCACCCCTGGGTGTAGCAAGGCCGATTTCAAATTCCTAATTGAAAAGGAGACCTCGTGTACCGGTGGCGGGATCCGAAACCTCTCATGGAAACCCTCCCGTAACAACAAAGCTGCCCTCTTGTCCGGATACCTACTTAGGAACGGCACCCTCGCGAGAATGTTCTCCGGTGTCACTCCCTTGCGAAGGACCAGTTCCTTTGCGCAAACACCTTGATGAGCCGTGAGAGGCTGCACTACACACGGAACAGACGTGCCTGAAGCGACAATTCGCTCCAAATTTGCACTGACTGTCATAAATTGCCAGCAGACCCCGGCCTTAAATCCCCCTTGGGACCCGCTCTCTCCTGACCCGACGCCTCCCTGCTGACTGGAGCCCCCGGGTCCACCTGGAAAGGGCTGTCCGTAGTGCGTCGTCGCCATTACCCTCAACCAGAGCCCAATGTCCTTCTGATCCCATCGGATCGAAGGCCGAACCGCTGACGAAATTGTTCGTCGTAGCGGAGCCATGCTTGTCCCCATAAACCCGCTTCGCCTCACCTATTGCGTCCAGATAACAAAACAGGGCGGAACAATGTTCCGGAGACTTTTCTCCAAAGAAGCTCGCCAAAATGGCGAATGCCTGCATCCAGTTCTGAAAAGTCTGCGGTATCAACCGCCACCTGCGCTGTTCTTCCTCTTCCTTTTTACTCTCATCCCTTTTTTCCTTTTGGCAGATTAAATTTCTCTAAAGGCAGAAGAGAAAAGATTTCGACATACTCATCCTGCCAAATCTTTTCTTTCACCTTCTCTTTTTTTTTTTTAAATGAGCCCCCAGCGGGCCCTCAAAACAAACATAGACCTCACCTTTTGCCCTATCATCCAGCCGAACCCTATCGACTGACTCCTGTTCGGTCTGAACTGATGCGGTCACCCCCGACCCCCTATTCCCGGGCCCACTGCCTTCTCCTAAATCCCCTACTCCCAAGGGCGGGGAAACCAGACCCGCCAATGAAGATACTGCCGAACTCCACGCCGCTACCGGAGACTGTTGGCCCGCCGACCCAGGGAGACCCGGGAATCGTGCCAAAAAATTGCATAACGTACCGGCTAACTCCTGCCACGCCGTACCCCCTGGAGCGAAACCCACCGCCGATCCCTGTGACGACTGCCCCGACGGCGACAACACAAACATAGATGAATTCTCACCAGGCTGCACAGGAGCTGTGATCCCGCCAGCCGCTCCAACCGATCCCTGAAGTCCTCCGTGTCCTCGAGTAGCCTCTGCCCAATCTCGCGTCCTGGACTCCGACTGCCGATGGTCCGGACCGACGTGAACCTCCGACCGAATCCTGTCGGCCCACTCCCTCGTTGGAAGACCCCCAGGTGGGTTCCCAATGCGCACCGCAGGCACCAACCCAGCCGGGCCGGACGTCCTCCGACCCACCATCCTCCGGATCCGTGTTGTAACGCTGCTCCCTGGCGGGGCACCCGACCGGCTCATCGCCAGGGGCACCTGCCGCTGCCATGAGGATCACGCTGACTGGAACCACAGCAGACGCCGCCCCCGGGCTGGGACGCCGCCTGCTGCGTTCCGCTGGGCCCACTCGCCTAGGCGTAACGCGCTGACCGACCTGGAGGGTCCCCAGAGGGGCTCCTACGGCGAACGCGGGCCCTAGGTGTAGCCTCCGGGCTGAGACGTTCCGGAGGGCGGGTCCGCCGCCTCTGGCTAGTGCCAGGGCCCAAGGGAACGCCAGCAGGAGCAGCTGCAGGTAGTGCTCCACGCACCCCATGGACCTGCTCAGCCAACCACGCCGGACCCAGCTCTCCTGCCGCCCGCCGCAGCTGTGCCAGGATCTCCTACACGCATGTATCCCCCGCTATGTCAGCACACGTACTGCCACAAGCTTTTGCTCCAAATCTCCTCAGAAAAGTGCCGCGCGGGACAGCGTGAGTCCGAACTTCACTGGTGTTTGCTCACAACCGTTGGTCTGATTCACCGGCGGTTCGGGGCTCGGATTTTTATTCCGCCCCCCCCCCCCCCCTCGTGACGCGCGGGTATCTACGCCCCATAACCTCGCGGCACGGACGGCGCGCCGGGTCATGTGGGGCCTCCCCCTAGGGCTGCGCCCCCATGTCCAGCCCCATCCTGTCTCGCTGCTAGACCGTTTTGATTACTGAGGTTCACCGTCTCTATTGCAGGTGACTGACAGCGCCACCCATGAGCCTGAGGGGGCACCTGAGTATCACTTTGTAAGGTGTAGGGATCCCTTCTGGCTTCTGCTTGGTGCCCTAAATTACAGGGGTCTGTCCTGATGACGTGTCCCTCATTAGAGAATACTTCATGGTGTTTTGCACCATGACTAAGGCAGTATGGAGCAGGCTCGGGGACTGGCAGCTCCAGCGGTTGCCCTCCGTCTGTAGCCGATCACAGCCATTCGGCTGCTTTGATGTTGCGGTATGTAAACCGTCACACAGAGCTGCAGCGCCCCCCTCTTATGCCAAGCGACTTTATCATGAGGTGCTGTTCGGTTGCTATGGCAGCTGGAGGCCCTCCACGACGGCCATTAATTTTATACTCTGCCATAGGGTGTAATAGGAGATTAACAAAATGACTTTTTTTCAGCACAGAAATACTGCAGTATATAGAAGAAACGATCTGTGCAATCCCCTTATGTGGACTAAATATTAGTAACAAAAAAAAAATACTAAAAATTAAGAAGCCCCTTTTCCATTTACCTAATAAAAGAAAATAAAGAACACAAGTAATTGACATAATTGGTATTGTCTCGTCCATAAAAAACTATTTCTATTTTTTGTCTTCCTGCCATCCATAAAAAAGAGAAATATTGATCAAAAAGTTGTGTACACTCCAAATTGGTACCTCATAACCCTTGACCGCGGGTAGGGGTTACCTTAAATTGGCTTGTGAGTAGTCATGAGGATCGTGCAAGCTCACAAGCAGTGTTTGTGCGATTGCCTCATGGGACCAGCGGTATATTACAGCTGGCCTCATGCTGCATAGCCCATGACCTGAGCTCACACCAACTGTGGGCAATTATCCCCTTAGTTGCTGCAATCAATCACAGCAGCTAAGGGAAAGACAGAGGGAGCTCCCTCTGATCCTATCGGCACTGCCACGATATAAGCACAGCTGCAGATGCCTTCCCCATCAGCCTGGAAGCCTAGCAAAGGCTGCCTGTGATGTCACTATGCCTTGCCGTGTCCTGTGTGCATGGCCGGACATAGTGATTGACAGTCGCTATGAAGATCAGTACACAGCATTGCTGCTGTGTACTGATCTCTATTGTAACAGTGATCTGAGGATTACTGATACAAGTCCTCTATGGGGACAAGTAAAAAGAAATGGAAGTGTAAAAAAAGTAAAATATAAAAACCCGTACACCACCCTTTTCCTCTTTCCAAATGGCAATCGCCCCAATACAGATTTAAAAAAAAAACAAACACATACCTGGTATTTCTACGTTTTTAACAACCTACTCTATAAATCTGTCACAGCATTTTACATCCACATATAGGGTATTGCCGAACTTGGAAGAAATTATGTAACAAATTTTGAGGTGTTTTTCTTTTCTTTCCTTCCAGGATTCCATGTTAAATTGAAATATTTTCAGCTAAATTACAGACTCTTGGAATTTTTATTTTCACAGTCTTACGCTTAAAAAAACTTGTGAAACACCTGTGGGGGCGATACACTCACTACACCCCTGGATATATTCCTTGATGGGTGTAATTTCCAATTTGGGGTCTTTTTAGGGGAGTTTATTAAGTTTTAGTACCTTAGGGTGTCCGCAAACCTGTAATAGCGCTCCTCCTATTCTGAGGCTTGTTGTTGCACCAAATGGCACACTAGGGAGATATATCTTAAAATGGCAGAATTGGGGGAATCAATATTATGTTGCGTTTTCCTGGTCACTTCTACCATGTTCCACTGAATAATGTATAAAATTTAAAATCATTTTGAAATTTCACCTCCAATTTGCTTTAATTCCTGTGAAATACCTAATGGGTTAATAGACCTCATAAATGTTTTGAATACTTAAAGGGGTGTAGTTTTCTCAGATGAAGTCATTTATGGGGGTATCTAACATACAGGCTTCTCAAAGCCACGTCAGAGATGGACTAGTCCCTAAAAGAGAGTGCAAATTTTCCTAAAAAATGTAAAACATTACTACTAAATTTCTAAGCCCCTAATGTCATAAAAAAGACATTAAAAAATGATACCAACATACAGTAAACATATGGTAGATGCTAGTTATAAACTATTTTGTGTGGAATAATTGTAACATTTCGATATTTTTCACAAATAAACAAGGATTGTATGGACCAAAATTTCTTACTAACGGAAAGCACAATGTGTCACGAGAAAACATTCCCTGAATCGCATGGACAGGTAAAAGTATCAAAAAGTTATCGTCACATAAAGTGACACATGTCAGATTTAAAAAAAAAATGGAGCTCTGTTAGATAGGTCAAAACTGGCTGCTGCGGTAACGGGTTAAAAACTAGACTTTGCCCTGAAAAAAAAAAAGAGCCACCACACACCTCTAATGTACTGGTCTCAGTAAAGGGTGATACAAAGCAATTATATTTATTTTTTTAAAGAAATTTTTGTCATTTTTGAAAAGCAGCAAAGCTTAAAGAAAAAAAAAAAAAAAAAGATAATCCCACTCGCATAAAGTAAAAAGTTAGCTCTAATACAGCTATGTCGGCAGAAAAATAGAAAAGTTATGGACTCTTGGGAGAGAAGGATTTTTTTTTTTAAAATAAATAAATTGAAAGCAAAAGATCAATTGTGGACTTTAAAGGGGTTTTGCCACGATGTAATGTTGACGTGGGATCCTTCAAAATGGCTATTTAATCACTTTTCTAAATATATGTGATTACAAAAAGTGCAGTCTGAGAGAGCTACAGGCTTCCTTACCTGCCCTTAGTTACTTAAAAGCTTCTATTAGATACGACCTAACAAGAGCTGCTGGCGCAGAGCACACTTCTTATCTGATGAAAGGGAGCTGAAGAAGCTTTCAAGGCCCCGGGTAGAAATATGTTGTCTTTTGTATACAGAATCCACTAGTTGTAGTGTGATTATTATAGTGAACATTTCACACGATCCCTTATGCATGGCTCTGTGCTCTGGCTGTGTCTCTCACTCTCTCAGCTCAGCCTGGCATGTTTACATTTGCTTCTTAGCAGATAAGGCACGTCCTGGCAAAACCCCTTTAAGGGGTTAGAGGACGTGTGGCTGCTCCCGACATTTCTGTTATACTAATGTTCGCCATGAAACAATCCTGAAGCATCTTCTCTTATATCTCTGCGTTGTTCCTCTGTTATTCCTCCTTGAAATGTATTAGTGAATATGTCAGATAGGTGTTACTATTCTGGTTTTCAAAGGCGTGTGTCCCTGCACACTCTGTCAGCCCTGATTAGACTTCATGGGACACAGTTCCATTGGTAACACCCAGTTGACCGATTCAGAAACACATTTCTAGAAGGAAAAACAGGAGGAACAACACAGAGATACGCTCCCTGGCGCTCGATACTTTGGTTGCCGCAGTTAGTGACCGCAGCATAATCATAGGGTATTTCCCTGCCCCATTGGGTGATCAGGACTCTGAGACCTGATGAAGCCCGGGGAATGTCTGTACATGCATCTGGGCACACTGTGTGCTGCCCTGACTTCTGCCTGTGTCATACTGACACAGATTATATTGTATTATTATATATGAATATGCTAACACACTACAAAATGTAAAACAAAAAAAGTGCAATAGTTATTCCTTTGTGGAGTAAAGTAAAGAACAAACTGTAGAAATTTTTTATTTTTTTTTTAAATCCTAAATTGTGCCTACATTATACAAAAACAAAAAAAAAACCCTATACATTCAGGATCTACAAAACCATAATAACCTGCAGAATTAACAGGTTATGAAGCGTGAATGGTGGTAAAAAAAGAAATTAATCCCCCTCAAAAAAAAAAAATAAAAAAATTGCAATTTTTTTGCAAACTTAAACTATACCCCCCTAAAAAAAAAAAAAAAACTTCCACACACAGCAAGCCCCTATACAACTGCATGTCTTAAAAGTGTAAAAAAAAACCCAAAAAAAAAAGTTATAAACGTTAAAAATGCAAGGAGGCAAAAACTACAAAATGTAGCTGGTCATGAAGTACTCTTTAGTCCTTTGGCTAAAGTATGTAATTGTTTGCAAAACCATACACCCTCAGGTAACCCTGACCTTGTCGGGCTATTGCCTTGTCTGCAATTAGAATTAGCTGTCCTATGCGGACTTCTCTGTTGTGTACAGTGATTAGGGAGAAGATTGGGAGCACTATTCCTTTTGCAATTACATACTCGCCTGTATAAGGCTCTCTACACGGCAGTGGCCAAAAAAAGGACCTGAATAACCAAATACTAAAAATGTTCATAAAACTGTGTTTTATTTTTTTTGTCCACTGCCTGTGAAAAGCTGCTGGAAAAACTGCTGTTTTTTTTTTTTTTTAATTTTTAAATTTGCATAAATGCACAGTATTTGGTATTAGTCAAAAAACATCTGCGCTTTGCATAGACTCCAATAGTAAATATTCTGCCCTGCTCTGCTGTTTTTGGCAAAAAACGACCAACTAATAAAATGAGCTTAGAAAAGCTGTTCTGTGGAGACAAGAGCGTTTTTACTACACAAGTCTATGGGAGCTCTTTACAGTCTTTTTTTATAAAATGAAAAACGCTGAATAAAAAGGTGTTTTGTTTTTTTTTTTTTTGTGCAGTGGAGACAGAGCCTAAGACGTATCCCAGGGGTGTCAAACTCATTTTCACCGGGGGCCATGTCGACCTTGCTGCATATCTTAAAGGGCCGACAAAATTATAGAACTGTGTATATGGAACTTCTCCTTAACTGTTACATTTGTACAGCATTGCTATTATAATTAGAATATATTGCCCCCCCATAGGTAGATAGGTACCTATGACCCTTGTAGGTAGATAAGTGGGTAAAAAAGCTCCCTGTAGGCAGATAGGTATTTTTGCCCCCCTGTAGGTAAATATACAGCTACCTGTAGATAGGTAGTTATATATACCATCTCTATGTAGGTATACAACCCCCTGTAGATAGGTAGGTATGTGTCCCCTGCAGGTATATATTCCCCCTGTAGAGGAACAGCTCAGCTGTACTCCTAGTCATATGCTTATTCCTAATGCAAAATGCAGGGTGGGCCTAGGAAGGGAAAAGAAGGGCCCACCACTGCTGTCCATGACATTCCTTCTGTTTATTTACTGCTGACAGTGTGTCACATCCAGGCCCCCCACCCCCCTCCTTACTGCTTTGGTGAGACCGAGGGTGGGCATATGCAGCTAAAAGATACAGGCACTGCTGGGGCACCATGACCTACCCAAAGATGCCTCTGCCTTCCCTGCACCAGAGCATAGTGACCGAATAATGCTGCCACACCATGACCAGATATCACTACCACATAGTGACCAAATAATACCACCACCCCATGACTACATATCACCACCACATAGTGAGTGAATAATACACCATACCATTACTGAATATGATCCGACCCGCGGAGCTTGTGTTTGACACCAGTGACGTATCCAATCCACCTAGTTTGTGTCAGCAGTGTGACTATTCACACACAGCAGGTATTTCAATACAAACCGGTCTAAGTGCTCATATTTGTGAAAATGCACAAAGCGACAACCGTATCCGTTGTCATTGGATAAGCTGGACGGCACTGGAGAAGAAATGGTTGCTGTCCTGACTTGTAGCAGCCGTGATGGTCCATATCAGGTGCAGGAACATAGTTCCTTCTTGTAGGAAATCCAAAGATGGTGACTTTCTGCTATCTAGCGGGTTCTCTGATCTATAGCGCTACTATTGCTGTTGCCGTGTGCTGTCACTGGGTAATGGGGTCCCATTTTATTTTGCTTTGGGTCCCTATGACCCTTAGTTTCTGAACTGTACTATCCATATGATTAAATTTGCCTACAAAATCGCTCCTTAGTTGTAATGTGCATACACCGGTCTTGGGGTGCTTTCACACAGTGCGCTTTTGATGCGTTTTTTGTGCAGGAAGGCAGAGCAATTAATGCTGTACATTGCTGCACAAAAATCGCAGAAAAAAATCATGATTTTACCACGATTTTTGCCGCGATATTTGTGCAGCAATGTACAGCATTAATTGCTGTGCCTTCCTGCACAAAAAAACGCATCAAAAGCGCACTGTGTGAAAGCACCCTATTGCATGTTCACACGGCGGTTTTGAGCGCGGGTTTGGCCGCGGCCGAAACCTCGTTGAACCGTGCCGCAAACCCGCGTATCCCGACGCGGGCTTGCGGCGCGGGAGAGGCATGGTTTGGGGCGCGGCTTGCACCGAGGGTTTGCCCCATGCAAATTAATAGTAGGGGGCAAACTGAGCTGCGTGTCAGCCGCGCACCACCCGGGCAGCACCGCGCTGCCGCCGCACAGAGCTCTCCCTGTCAAGAATTGACAGGAGAGTTCTTCACACGCGCTGGTTTGGCTGCGGCGTGTGAATATTAACGCGGTTTCCAATAGGAAACCATGTTAATAAACTAAGCGCGATTTGGCCACGGAAACCGCGTCGGAACCCGCAGCCATAACCGTGGCCAAATCTGCCGTGTGAACAAGGCCTTAAGCCGGGCATACCCTAATTCGGCCAACAGCAATCTTAGGTTCTTCCAACCACACATTGCTAATCTTTTGGGTACGTGAGCACTATTTTTTGTACTTTCGTTATTCTTTTCTGATCTTTTGGAATAAAGTTTGCATGCTTTTCTGCAAAGAATGGTGCTGGTGCTTTCCTATATTTTTTAGTTATTCTGATCTTTAGCTTAGAACATGTAGGCAAAGGTAAATAAAGACCATTACCAAATACATTGCTGTTCTGATATTGCTGCTTTTCAGAGATAGAGGAGTTCTTATTTCCTGTATGTGTACACAAGCTTCCCTAGGTTACCGACCACCTCTCTGCACTAGCAGTGGCTGGGATGGTGATGCTAGGAGTTAGTAGAGATGAAATGTCAACTGCTCACATCCTGAAAAGACTGAGAAGAATGAAAACAGCCAGATGGGGCTTACTGCTTAATCTGTACAGCCAGCTTCAGGCTGGACTTCAAAGCACCATGGATACTGATTTTACCTTTTAAAGGGGTTTTCTCACAGGCATCTTGTGCTTTCACTCTGGCTTACAGCTTCAGACCAGGGGTGGGTCTCTCCTACCAGTAGGTGCGTCTTTCCTCACTGAGGAGTGGTGACCTCATCACACCCTGTTCCTGCTTCCTCCCCAGTCCTCTTCATTATGTGTGAGCAGTGGGAGAAAGTAGATGTCGCAGCTCTGCAGACATCCTGCAATGATCAGTTCTCATTCCTGTTGAGCGGTCACCTCTCTTCCAGGCTCCACAAACTCCTCGTAACCAGAACAGTTGTGGTGGTGTAAAAAGCTGTACATACAGCCTTA
Source organism: Phyllomedusa bahiana (assembly GCA_025379985.1). Taxonomy (NCBI): domain Eukaryota; kingdom Metazoa; phylum Chordata; class Amphibia; order Anura; family Hylidae; genus Phyllomedusa; species Phyllomedusa bahiana. Next base: position 83,540 of record JAODAL010006313.1, on the reverse strand, counting down.
AATGATGAAACATATGTGAGAAATGCACTCTGCTCCCACCACCCCCCCCCTCTTCTATCAGAGTGTATAAGGCTGTGTTATATGGGTGGAAGGAGCAGAGTGTATAAGGCTGTATTGTATGGGGTTGGGGAGCTCAGTGTATAAGGTTGTGTTATATGGCTGTGTTAATACTGACAGCTAAGGCAATGTTCACACAGCTTATTTTGGGACGGATTTCAGTCCGTTTAGCGCACTGTACTGCGCGCAAATACGGCTGAAATCCATCCCAGTCATTACGGTAATCCACAGTTCTCAGAGAACTATGGATTCCTTCTCCTGACATGTCAATTCACGGCGGTACACGCTCTGTGAATAATGAATGTCTATGGGGCCGGCGAGCTGCCGACCCCCACACCCCCGTATACACGCCGTTATACGGCGTGTATACGGGGGGCAATTACGCTGTCAGCAATTACGCTGTCAATCAGCCCTGTGAACATAGCCTAAAGAGTAATTGCCCAGATTCTTCACATAGAACTGTCACTGTGAAAGGAGCATAGAGAGCTCAGGCAGCCTTTATTACACAGCTCAGAGGGGAGTAAGAGGCCGACAATGAGAACACACAGAAAGCTCAGGCAGCCAGTTTCAGTTTCATACAGCTCAGAGGGGAGTGAGCACAGAGAGTGCAGACAGCCAATCACAGCACAGGGGGTGTATCCCAACAGGACTATCCAGCAGCCAATCTCATCAAATGGGGTGTGACCATAACCCCCCCCCCCCCCCCCCCCTTTCAGGCTATAGTTTTAGGTGTGTAACACAGATTAGCTAATATCTGCTATACTAAATCATTTAGGTAATACAATCCAATTGCAAAAGTCCTAATTTTTACTGTCCCCATCATTAGAGATCTGATCTTTGTAGCGATAAAACTCCTTTGAATCTCAGGGCTGTTTATTTTTATAGCATTTTGAATATTTTCAGTGGTTACAAACTGGTAAAATATAAAAAATTATAATATCTAGATGTACCATGGGAAGGTAGGCTACTCCCAAAAAGTTAGGAATATTTGGCTATTGAAATTTAGGAAGCATATTTTGTATAAACTGAACTAAATGATCGCATCTCTTCCCTTTAGATGCACATGTCCTACTGCTCAATGTTTCAGTACTTTTTGCACAACTTGCTGATCCTTCACAAGGAGCTTAATGGCAAAATTTCCAACAGATATTTGATCCCTGAATCTCCCAATAAATTTAGAGGATAATAATAATAATCTTTATTTCTATAGCGCCAACATATTCCGCAGCACTTTACAAATTCAAGGGTAAACATACAGACATTACACATTAAAAGTACTTACAAATGAGACACAAGGTGTGAGGGCCCTGCTCGTGAGAGCTTACAATCTATGAGGGTGTATGGGTGAAACATACGGTAAGAAGTGCCAAGTTTACAATGGTCCGGCCATGTTTCATAAATAGGGGGTGGTTTACATGAAAAATGGATGAACCTGCCCCCCTGACAGTACATCTATATACAGATAAGTGCCTGTGAGTGCCCAAGTGCAGGGAGTGACAGATGTGTGTGATAGCAGTTAGGGATCTTGGTGGGCCAGACCGAGAAGATGTATTTTCAGGGCCCTCTTAAAACTGAGGGTTGTGAATGTGCCTGATCGCCTGCGGTAGCATATTTTCCCGAGAATTGGTGCCGCACGTGTGAAATCTTGTAGGCGGGCATGGGAGGTTCGGATGATTGAGGAATGTAGTCTGATATCATCAGCAGAGCGGAGAGCACGGGTAGGGCGGTAGACAGAGACTAGGGAGGAGATGTAGGGAGGAGCAGCGCTGTGGAGAGCTTTATGGGTGAGAGTGCTGAGTTTATACTGTATCCTGTACTGGATGGGCAACCAGTGCAGTGACTGACACAGGGTAGAGGCATCAGTATAGCGGCTGGAGAGAAAGACAAGCCTGGCTGCTGCATTCTGGACAGATCAATTTGAGTTGGGATTTAAACAGTCCTCCTCATCCTGCTGCTCACATTCTGACATCATGAGACCAAGACAACACCTTACAAGTGATCAATAGTACCTCGCCATTGCCAGGCTTCTTTTGTATTTCCGGATTAAAGTAAAGTCAAAATACTAGTGTATTTGGAAAAAGTCTTCAACTACCTGTCCCTACCTGTTGAAAACTGGTCTTCTTGTAGTGAGAGAACCCCTTTTAAAAGGGGTGTTACAGTGATACTCTAAGAGGCTGGTAACCGGTGAAAGTGTGGATTTGAAGTGTACTCAGGCAGTGGGGTCCATCTCCTTTTATTAGAGCCACATCAGTATTATGGTTGCCCTCAAAGGGCTTTTGGAAGGCCTTGGAGGGTGGCTAGGATCCCTTGATATTGCTGTGCCGTCGCCTGAAAACCCTTGCCGTGAACTTCCCCCTTGGTTCTTCTCTTCTGTAATTCGTAGACCTGTTTGTTATTCAGTGTTTTGATGGCAGAATTTACAATGCGATCATTTGATTTACTTTGCTGAATGTAATCAAGCGCCTCATAATTCCCGTATATTGTTTTGCTGGCGCAAAATATCTGCATAATCACCTGAAGCTTCAGCCCGTGGTTGAAATTTGCATTGTTTAGTTGGGAATTGAGAAAATGCTGCTTATATTGAAATTCTTCGGTGCACAATATTTCCTTAATCATCCCACGGTGTAATTGATGCGTCTCTCGCTGTCGCTCCATCACATGTCAGCATTGCTGGTTTGTCAGACGTGATTGGGATTATCATACTGCTGCTTGATTGCATCAAGGAAGAACACAATCATTTGTGTACCAAAGCGGGGATTCTTCGCTCTAAAGCTGCATTTTTATTTTTTTTTTAAATCTTACTATATTTCCAATTGTTGGTAGTTTGGATGCATCTTCCATCCAGCAGGCGGTCAGGATTCGGTTTGCGAGGGATAAAGATTTAAAAAGGCTCCGAAATGTTAGACAGTTGCTTGCAACGTCAAGGATACACTCAGTAAGGCCAGCATAGGCCTAAACTATGGGATACTCAGTTTACCCGTGCATGCTCATGTGTAAAGACAGAAGTACTGTTTGAAGCCCAATTTGGTTTTTGTCTTGTCTATGGCTACCAATGCTTGCTTTACAGGTATTTTCACCTTTCTGAGGCTGCTTGGGCCATGCTACAAATGTTATCGATCAATATTCTTCATATCCTATTTTTTTTCCGATAGTAATAGCCATTTAAAATAAAATAAAAAAAAATAATTCTCCTCACCTCTGTCCCAGTGCTGCACTGTATTTAGTTTACCCCTTTTTACGGTTTTAGGCTTGATAATGCAGCTGCCGATTGGCTGAAGTGGTCACATGCCTCTGTCTGACTTCACTGGTTGGGCAGCTTACTTGCCAGATGGTGACATCAGGCGGCAGCATGTGACCACAGCAGCCAATAAGCGGCTGCATCAATGATCTTCCTGTCCGGAAGCAGAAAGCAGAAGGCTGGAGATGGCGCAGCGCTGTATCTGAGGTGGGAATCGCTTTAAATGGACACAACTATGAAATGGACTCTGCATCAAGATCTGCGTTCACTTTGAATTGGTTTAAAGAGAATGTGACATCAGAAAATGACCTATTGTTTGTCATGTTCAATGTGTTTTAAGAATTTATTTTATTTTTTTTTAACTTTTTCAAATTATTATCAATATTACCTGTATATGGCCTGTAATTTTTCATTTTGGCCACTAGGCATAATAATATTCTGACACTTGCTGTTCTGTAGAGAAGATTTTTCAGCGGTCTCCTCATTATCCCTACAGGCAGGATTACACAGAGAGGTGACACCAATGTATATAGGAGATAGTCACAGCTCTGCCTCTCCCCCCTCCCTGCACACTGACTTCTTCCCAGGTAACAGAGCCTAGAAAACTCTCCTATAGAAGTCAATGGGTCTGCTCCTATGCCCATGAAGCACCTCTCTAAATAATGCTAAAACCCGCTCAGACCAGATGGCTGCCCCCATAATCATATACAAAATTGTAAAAATCTACAATTGGAAAATAAAAATGGCTAAAAAGAAAAGAATATGGATCAGTTTCTGGTTTCCCTTTAATGCAGATCTGCAAAACATTGCAGGATGTGGGGACCGGACTGCTTGGGACCACTCCCCAGATTGCCCGGGAATTTCCACAAACCAGGTTTCAAAGGCTACGTCCCGTTACCGGCTGCCGCAAATGCCGTGTCCGGGAGTATGTTGTGCAGGCTGGGAAATCTGCATGCCAGTAAAGATGCCAACTCATTTTGGCAATGTGGGTTTGATATTTGAGTTGGGGGTGTGTGACCTGTCACTTCTCATTGGGAATTCCATATAAAATCTTATGATGGAAGACATTGCAAAGCTAAAAATCCGCAGCATAATTGTGATGCAGACTTGTGCGTCAAACTGAACCAAAATCTGCACCAATCTCTGCTAAGTTGTTTAAAAAAATCTGCACAGAAGATCAGTGTCAAAAACATGTAAAAATTGTGATCTTCGTGATAAAATGGCGCAGATTCCGCACTGCTGCATTCGGACGGTTGCTTGTAGAGAGCTGTATTGGTACTTCCTATGTGTGTGCCGTAACCAAGGCTGTAATTTTCACCATAAAAGTAAACGGAGACTGAGAAATGACATGCTTGTATTCTGATTTAGGGTCCATCTACACGGCCAGCATTTCCAGCCTGGGATCCACGAGAATTCAGATTTTAACAACAGACTATAAATCTCCATAGACATTGATTGAAAATACGCATTATAGTCCACACAAGTCGGATTTTAACGGCCTTTTTTTGTTTTCTAAAAAACTTAGAACATGTTCATTAATCGCCGTATTTCACTTGGAAAATAGCGGAAAATTTACTATTGAAGTAGGATGAAGTGAGAAATGGCCTGAAAGCTTTTTGTATGTTTGGCACTGATCCGTGTCCTAAAACTCAATAGTTCTGTATGTAATCAAAAACGATTAAAAACCCGAATCTAAAGGCCGCGTCAAAAACAGTCTCTATTCCGTGGGGTTATTGGCAGTTGTCAGCTGCAATTAGTTATGTAGCTATTGCACCGTGATCCCGCTACATAGCCCCTTGCCAACACTGACTAGTACGCCAAATATCAGTAAGGGGTATTGGCGTTTTCCCTGAAAATGCTAGGACATACGCACAATCATCCGAGTTCCCCATTGATCCTAGCTATGACAGGGTGAAGTTTCTTTAGAATTTTCCCTGTTCATCATGCTTCTGTCCACCCTATATGCAGGGACCATTTTATTCAGGACATACAGTGGGTTGCAAAATTCTTCCTACCCCTTGGACTTTTTATAATTTTTAAACGTTACAGCCACAAACTTATCTTTTATTGATTATTTTATGTGATGGAGCAACCTAAAGTAGCAAGTATTCGTGAATTTTAAAGAAAATGATACAAGCCTTTCTAAATTTTTGCAAATTAAAAACTGACAAGTGTGGCGTGTATATGTATTCAGCTCCCTGTACTCTGCTCAAACTGGATTTTATTTAGGGGTATCGGTCACTTAATTAGTAAATAGAGTACATCTGTATGTAATTTATTCACAGTATAGCTGCTGCTGTTTTGGAAAGGCCTCAGCGGTTTGAGAACATTGGTGAACAAACGGCATCATGAAAACCAAGGAACACACCAGAGTGCTCAGGGATATGTTGTGGCAAAGTATATTGCAGAGCACAGTTCAATCCATCATCTGTAAATGAAAGGAGTACGGCACAACTGCTAACTTGCCAAGACATGGCCGTTCACCTAAATTGACAGCCCAGACCACGAGAGCACAAACTAGAGAAACAGCCAAGAGGCCCAGCATCACTCGGGAGGTGCTGCAGAGATCCACAGCTCAGGTGGGGGAATCTGTCCCCAGCCATCAGTCATGAGCTCCACACATCTGCCCTTTATGGCAGAGCAGCAAGAAGAAAGACCTTTTTTGAAGGTCATAAGAATCCAGTTTGCAAAAAGCCATGTAAGGGACACAGCAGCAAGTGGAAAAAGGGGGTCTGGTTTGATGAGACCTAAATGCCAAACGCTATGTGTGGAGGAAAGCCAACACTGCCCATCACCGTGAATACCCCATCCCCACCGTGCGGCCTAGTGGGGGCAGCATCATGCTGGGGGGAGGCTTGGCTTCAGCAAATGCTGGGAAGCTGGGCAGAGTTGTTGGGGAGATGGATGGAGTTAAATACAGGACAGTCCTGGAGAAAAACCTGTCAGAGGCTGCAAAAGACTGGAGACTTGGACTGGGGTTCACCTTCCAGCAGGACAATGACCCTAAACCTACAGCCAAAGCTACAATGGAAGGGTTTACATCAAAGCATATTCATGTGTTAAAATGGCCCAGTCACAGTCCAGAACTAAGTCCCAGAAGCTGTGACAGGACTTGAAAATTAGTGTTCACAAATGTTCGCCATAAATCAATGGCACCGCAACCGTCCTAACTCATTTCCCATTTCTTTTTAGAATAGATTTATATTTACGTGAAGCGACCAAGGCTACATATACGCAGGACCGGTTTACAGTCGGATTGTTAAGAGGATTCGGTATTGAGATTCCTAAAAATCTGACTGTAAATCATGCCCATAGACCTCAATAGAAAAGCCGAGCTGTAGTCTAAACTTTCTGAGATCAGATTTCAGGATCGCCGGTTTTGAAAAAGAAAACTTGGAACATATTCTATAATCTGCCGTATATCACTTCTCTGTGTACTATGTACTGCTATGCACTGTAACTGTCAATCACTATGCCGTAATGATGTCACAGGCAGCCCAGAAGCCTTCATTAGGCTTCCAGGTTGCTAAGGAAAACATCGGCAGTCGCGATCACATTGTGGTGAAGCAGACAGAGGGGGCTGCTTCACTCTGTCTTCCCCTTAGCTGCTACTTTTGTGATTGATCGCGGCAGCTATTGGGTTAATCACTTGCATCTGGAGTGAGCTCCAGTTGTTGGCGACACAGCATAGGGTCATCTGTCATCTTGTTCCATGCTGCGATTGTGCCCCTACAATGTCCCGGACGTGTCTGTACATCCATTTGTGGGAACACCTTCCCGACCACGATGCGTAGGTATGTCCAATGTTGGTAGTTGGGTTAAACGTGCCTGGAGTTGTGCGGCATCCATCATCTGGTTCCACAGGGCATTGTTTACAATAAAGCGGTCATCAGTGTGCATTGGAGCCAAAGGACGTCCACTTCTTTGCCTTTCTGTGACTCTTCCAGTGTCTCTTTATCTCTGATACAACCTGCTGATAACTCAAATTGATACCCTTAATTTATTGGGCGATTCAAGGATCAAACACCTGTTGTGAATTTTGCCATTAAGTGCCTTGTAAGGGCTCGTTCACACGGCTGATTTGGGCACGGATTTTAGCCGTATTGCGCGCCGTATTTGCGCTGCAGTAAAAGGGTGAAATCCGTCTGCATTACGGTAATCCATAGTTCTCATAGAGAACTGTGGATTCCGTCTCCTCTCCCCGCTCGGCGAATACGCGGGGCGCGGAGAAAGTGACATGTCTATTCACGGCGCGTACATGCCGTAAACAATTATGCATGTCTATGAGGCCGGTGAGCTGCCGGACCCCCGCCCCCGCTGCACGGCAGCTGGCGTAATTGCGGGGCGAAATCAGTCCCCGCAATTACGTCGGCAATAAGCCGTGTGAACTAGCCCTTAGAGATCAACAAGTTGTGTAAAAACTACTGAAACATTGAACAGTTGGTCATGTGCATCTAAATGTAAAGGAGTTTTCTCACTATGAAGCTTAATTTAACAGTCCCTTTATACTGAAAGCCAAGACATTTTCTAAATACATTGGTCAGTAGATTTTACTTTAGTCATGAGCTATAGACCGTTTAGTGGGTCTCTCACTGCACAGAGGTTTTTATGGTTACCTGTGTACCTGTTATCTGATTAGCTGAGAGTAGGAGTGATGTCATCCCACAGATGGCCTGACAGGGCTGAGCTGTGAATGAGATAATTAGATTAAACCGAATAGCTGCAGTAAACAAAAGGTACAAGTGCTGTGAGCACTAAGGAGCACTGAGTTATCTGTAATTGTGTTAAAGATAACAATTTCCTGCTCTGTCAGTGTATTTTCACAGATCAAGTAGAGGAAAAAAATTAGGAAATCGCTTTCTATTTTGTAATCCTAAGACACCTACTGGCACAAGTCTAACAGTGCAAGTAATTATGTGGGTAAAGGGAAAAGCATGCACAGACCTTACCGAGCTGTGGATTTGCACAGCACCGTTTCTCATAGATTACAATGCTGTGGGTTATAAGGGGTTAAACAGCGCAGGATGGCACCGACACCATCATGCGATGTAACCGGAGGGTGTTCTCTGCAATTATCAGTTAACACCTGCTGGCTGTGGGGGAAAAGATTCCGCTCCCAAAGCAAAGAGATTGACCAGATTTCAGCAACACTTGCTCTCAAAGAAGTAGAAGAGTCCAGCCTTTCATTCAAACTGACTGCATGAGGCAATTCCTGTATACCTTAAAATTGTTAGGACCGTGGTTTTTGGGGCAGCTTTGCGCAAAAGCTGCGGTCAGTTTACAGATTTGCCATAGGCAAATCCGAGCAGAATCTGGTGGTATGTTGCATATTTTAAACCAGACTGTAAAAAAAATCCGTGCTGTATACACTGCAGCACGGATTTTTCTTTGCTGTTTATACAGTACAAGGTACTGTTGGCGTTTCAGCAGAAAATCTGACGGTAAAGCTATGTTGTCCATGTGGTCACCACTTTGCCACCAACCCAAGTTAGTGTAGAGAGGCCGGTCTCTAGCCTGGAAATAGTGAGATCAGATGTGGGTTTTTGTCTATAACTAAAGATAATTACCTTTCCCAAATGGTGCAGGAACCGACTAGAGGAAAGGCCCTACTAGACTTAATATTGACTAATAGACCTGACAGAGTAACAAAGGTTCAGGTTGAGGGGCACCTAGGGAATAGTGACCATAATATAATAAACTTCCATTTATCCTTCAATAGACCTTTTTGTCATGGAGCCACAAAAACACTGAATTTGAGAAGGCTAATTTGACCCTGCTTAGAGAGGCACTAAACTGTATTGACTGGGACAAGGTGTTTGAAAATAGCAGAACAAAAAATAAATGGGAGATCTTTAAAAACATCTTAGGCGCCCACTGTGAGAGGTACATACCATATGGTAAAAAAATAATTAGAAACAGGAAAAACCCAATGTGGATCAACAGATGTAAAGGAGGCAATAAAAAACAAAAAGAAAGCATTTCAGCTACTAAAACAGGTGTGCAGTGAAGAGGCGCTAAGAAGATATAGGGAAGAAAATAAAATGTGTAAAATAAAGATAAAGACCACAAAGCAGGAGACAGACGTATTGCCATAGAAAGTAAAACTAACCCCAAAATATTTTTTAACTGTATAAATAGTAAAAAGATTAAAAAAGAAAATGTTGGCCCTTTAAAAAATACAGAGGGAGAGACTATAGAGGGCGATGAGAAAAAAGCAAACCTATTAAACAATTTCTTCTCCACTGTAGTTACCGAGGAGGATGAGCTTCCTGTTGAACAGAGGGATGAGGTAAACTACCAACTTAAATGTTCTTGTCTAACCCAGGAAGAATGTGCAGCTCCGCCTTAGGAAGATTAAAATAGACAAATCCCCAGGCCCTGACGGTATACACACCTCGCGTGTCCTAAGGGAGTTAAGTAATGTTTAGATAGGCCCCTATTTTTAATATTTATGGACTGTATAATAACGGGGTATGTCCCAAAGGATTGGCGCATAGCAAATGTGGTACCAATATTCAAAAAGGGGTCTAAAAGTGATCCTGGAAACTACAGGCCGGTAAGCTTAACCTCTGTTGTAGGTAAAATGTTTGAGGGTTTTCTTAGAGATGCTATCCTGGAGTATCTCACTGAAAATAAATGTATAACGCCGTTCCAGCATGGGTTTATGAAGGATAGGTCCTGTCAGACTAATCTCATCAGCTTCTATGAGGAGGTTAGTTCCAGACTGGATCGGGGTGAAGCACTGGATGTCATATATTTGGATTTTTCTAAAGCATTTGATACTGTTCCACATAAAAGGTTGGTACGTAAAATGAGAATGCTTGGACTGGGGGAAAATGTTGTGCAAGTGGGTAAGCAACTGGCTCACTGATAGAAAACAAAGGGTGGTAATTAACGGTGCATACTCAGACTGGATCCCTGTTACTAGTGGGGTACCACAGGGCTCAGTATTGGGCCCTATCCTCTTTAATATTTTCATAAATGATCTTACACAGGGATTGCACAGTAGAATATCGATCTTTGCAGATGATACTAAGCTCTGTAAAGGAATCCACACAATGGAGGATAATGTGTTATTACAAAGGGATCTGGATAGGTTGGAGGCCTGGGCAGAGAAGTGGCAGATGAGGTTTAACACTGATAAATGCAAGGTTATGCACATGCACATTACATGTTAAATGGAAAAACACTGGGTAAAAGTGACATGGATCCCCACATTACGTCCATATGGACACAAATGTCCCCTCACACCCTGTGCTTCCCGTCCAGGTGTGCACTCAAGGAGCCACAGTGCCTACACCTGCACAGTCTCTTCCCCAACAGCATAATCAGGACATATATGCACCCATTACTAGTGCTCCCTTGGAGGGTGTGCAAGGTGCAGCCGCCTACTCTGTGAGAGTTTTCTCTGCCAGGGGCCTTACCCCCAGCGACCAGCAGCCCGACCAAAGTTACCCGCCACGCAAGCTTACTGCAATCCCCGGGGGGTACACCCCCGGGACCTCGCCCGATGGTCCCCCGGGCTCCTCCTGGGGGACAGTACCCCACCAGACCCCCCTTTTGGTACCATAGACCCCGTCAATCCCCTATCTTATCCCTTTGCCCATTTGTCCCATCCAACCCCCAAAGGCAACTCCTGGTCAAATCGACTCATTTAGCTCACAGATACAAATTGCCTCCCCCCGCAACCCCTGCCGCACCCTTCCTTGAAAGGCCACTCACGGCACACAGCCTCCTACCCGGACTTTCCCCCTCCTCTATCGTCCCTAGAAGACCCCAAAACCCGTCACAGAAAGGATCTGAAAATATAACTCAGTCACTGAAAGCGGATATCTCCGACCTCGCCGCCGAACTTCTTATCAAGCAAGAAGAATTCCCCACTTTCCCTCTGAGCTTTCGCATCTGACCACCAGAGTTGACTCCATTTCCCAAGCCGGACAATACCCCCCTCGTGAGTCCCCCCAAACAGGTCCACACACCCGAGCAACTGTTCGCCCACAACAATTTAACATGTCAAAAAAAAAGAAGGGGAAAACAACCTACAATAAGGGGACTTCCGGAGTCTTTTTCCACCTAGCGCCCTCTTCGATTTTTAAAAAAAACCGAAATTTTAAACAATCTTCAGATAACCCCCGTCCACATATATAGAGGATCGATGGGGCCCTCAACCGCCAGCCCGGATCCTCTTCACCCAAGAAAATTTTATATGTGGACCCACTACTACGGTTCAAAAGGAATCCCCCACGACCCAAAACCGACGCACTTTTCCTACAAAGATGCACCCCCCCAAAACCCTTCAGATCTCTCACGTCAAAAACCCAGCCCAAAGCCATGCTAAACCCTGCTCGCCTCCTGAAGGAAAGAACATCACTTACGGGGGGTACCCATTTCCCCACTCACGCATCGGGGATCAACACCCCATACGCTCTCCCAGGACTTTCCTTTCCTTCTTGCAGGCCCCCCAAAATCCAAACACCCCTTGCCGGAATGGCCGTCTGTGCATCCCCTGCTTCCGAAATTAACAGTCCGACACCAAAGAGGCTCGGCGAAACCTGGAAAAGGCCCTACCCCCAAGAAAAAACCAAATTTCGGGGCGCAGCCCCGGATGACACCCCACCCACCTCACAGGGCCGAGGCCCACCCCTCCCTGGACTCTTAATCTTTTGTATCGCACAACCCCAACCCCGGGGGCCCCGCTGTCAATTGCGGTAGTGCCTCACCCTACTTTTCTACCACTTTTTGTACCTCATGCCCTGTTAAAATCACTATAGCTACAGAGCTAGCCGGGGTTTTCGTTTTTTTTCTTTCTTAAAAGTTCCAATTAAAGCCGCCTTTTTTGATGTGTCCCTTCCCGTTCCCCCAAATAGGTAGGGACTCCCCCCTGACTGTTTGTGGCTCAGGGGCCCCCCCTGTTTGGCAGATGTCTGCCCTTTCTGGGCTAGCGGTGTTGGAACCCCCTTTGTCCACTCCTCCCCCCACCCCCTTTCTTTTCCTCCTCCACCCCCCCCCTCCCTTTTTTTTTTTGTTTTTTTTTTTTCTTTCCCTCCCCCCCTTTATTTCCTCTCCTCTTTTCCCTTTTTTTGCCTTCTCCCTCGCCCCCCTGCCCTCTGGGTGGCGGCGCCCCTCCGGGGGTCTGCTCCCATTTTCAGCCTAACCATGGGGAGAGTTAACAAGCCCCTTTTAAGCAAAAGGGTCTAAACTCACCATGAAGAGATCGCATACCCTAGTCACTTCACCACCAAAAAACGCACATCCTATGTCTCCAAGAGACTCATTTCAAACGGACACTCCCGCTCCAGAACGGGTTCTTCCCAGTGGCTTTTTTGCAGTTGTTCCCATTTAAAACGCGGGTTAGCGATACATACACAAATCCCCCCCACACCAGTCCTGGATTGCATTTTAGATGCAAAGCCAGATAATGTCCTGAATATTTCGTTAATGGCCAAATTTTCACGATTTTTAACGCTTACGCTCCAACCAAGGCAGGCCCTCCTTCCCTCACATCATTTTTTAAATTTCCCCCCTTTGAAAGGCAGGGTGCTCCCTTGGGGATCTCAATTAACTCTAGACCCGACATTGGCAACCCTGGGGTAGAGCCGCCCCCCCCCCCTACTCTGCCTTTAAAAATGTTAAGCCCTTTTGCAGTACAACTATGGAGGTTTGGAGATGCAACACCCCAAAAAACCAAGACTATACCTTTACCAAACCCACAGGGAAATATAGCCGCATCGACCACTTTTTAAATTCAACATAATGCCCTCCCTGCTACGTCCTCCCAATGGGTAACTTACTTTATCAGTCACCCCCCCCGTTTCTGTTCTTTTTTGGTCCCCCCCCTTTTCTAACCAAACTAAAACCGGGGAGACTGAACGACCCTTGCTCTCGATGGGGCCTTACGCGAACTGAATCAACATAAAAAATTTTCGTCAGATCACGCAAAGATGACACAAGCCCCCAAATTATAAATGGGAACCTCAAAGTGTGCTCCGGGGGGCTCATCAAACAAAATAGGTTGAAAAAACAGAACCACTTTATCATGGCCCTACAGAAAATATCCTCTCTGGAAATTATTGCATAAAAAACCCCTTTTCCCTTCACTTTGAAGGGCTTCAGACGCCCCGTGGAACGAGACCCTCTTGGAGTTTCTTGGGTCCCTTACCCCTCGTGTCGCAGCTCGTTCTAGGCATGGGAAAAATGGCCGCCTCTTAGCTAGGGGTACGAGGGAGAGGGTTTTTCGTCCTTTAACCTTGTATAAAAACCCAATGGGAACCCTTTTCCATACCAACCCAAAATTGCAGGGGCGTTCAATCGTTTTATTTAAAATATATAATTTACCAACCCCCAAGCTCCTTTTCCCGACTCATTCCCCTCCCCCCTACTCTCTCCCGCCCTTCCTCAGAAGCAATCCCAAACTAGAATACCCTTCTCCTCCCAGGTTTCGGTCGGTTTTTCTTACCTACCTGGGGGAAAAGCCCGGGCTCGGGCCCGGGTACCGGCCAAAAATTTTTCCCAAACGTCCCATAGGCCTTTCCGCCCCCCCTTTTTAGACGCATTTAATGACATCTCATCCCATCACACTTCCTTGGGGCCCCTCCCGGGCACACAAACGGTCATCCCCAAAAAAGGAAAAGACCCCCAACTTTGGGGGGCGCTATCGCCCATCCGCTACTTAATTTGACCTTTAAAATTAGCGAAACTGCTGGGGCCCAAAAGACTCAACGCTATTTTCCCCGGGTTGAACAAACCGGCCAGGGTGTTTTTGTGCCCGGGAAGAGGGGCCAGGACAATAAACTTAAAACCCGGCTTAATCCACCATGCCCGACTTCATAAGACCCCATAAAAGATCCCTTTTTTTAGACCCGAAAAGGCTTTTGACCGTATCTCAGGGCCGCCTTACTCAAACGCTTTCTCCCATAGGTCAGCCCCCGTCTTCACTTCAAAATTTTGGGACTGACACCCCCCTTCGGCCCAAATAAAAGTAACGGCTCCTTTTCAAAGCTTTTTCCACCATAATGGCACACTCAAGGCGCCCCCCTTTGCCCATACTATATTTTCCCACATGGAAAAGCCTTTTTGGGGTCGATCCGTGCCAAACCCGGAAAATTAGGGGAGTTAATTTGGAGAACAAGAATTCAAATGCTTTTGCTTCGCAGCGTTTTTTGATCATGTCACAACCCACAAAATTTCTCTCCCCTTTCCCTGATGCTGAATTGAGGGGTTCAGCACCTGGCTAATTACAAGATCAACAATTCCCCAATCTGAAGCCCTAAACACTCTCTCCCCCCCTCGGCTATATCCCCCCTAAACGTCATTTTCCCTTTTTCCTCCTTCGGGTGCAATATCCTATTTTGGGACAAAAATTCCATCTGACCTTAAACCCTTTGTTTAACTAAACTTTCCCTCCCCTCCTTTCCCAAATTTCCCCAGACTCCCAAACTTGGGAAAACCAAGCCCCCTCCTGGTTTGGGAGGATCAAGTCCTAAAGATGTCTCTCCCCCCCCAAAACCCTCTACCTAATCAAACAGTGCCCATCCCACTCCCTCCCCTTTTGGGAACACTCCTAAAAATTTTCTTCTCCATTTTAAAACGGGATCCAGGCCGCCCCAGCTCAAAAGACCTGTTATGCAGGCCCCAAGGACAGGGGGGGATGAGTCTACCAACTGTAGGGGTATTCTTTGGTTCGGCCCACCAGCGATTCATTGACCTAGTACTCCCCCCGGCCAAACTAGGGGGTTTTTAAATTGCACAAACTCCAGCCCCCTGTCTTGGTCTCCCCCTTGGCGCCGAGCTCTGGGTTTCCGGAAGTCAAGACCCTTTCCTTTACCACCCTACAGACCTTTGGTATCTGCGGAAAAAAAAAACCCAGAAAATCACTACTTGACCTGCAGGCCCTCTAACCCCCATCACAGACAACCCGCTCTTCCCCTCTGGAAAGTCATCAGCTACCTTCTTGGGGGTTTACCAAAACCGCCCTTTACAGGTTCATTCTCTGTTTCTCAGGCTCTCCGCCCCCTATCGGAAATCATAGCTCAACCCCACCCGGCGCTGAAGCGTTTTTTTTCGAAATACCCAACTCACGCCTTTTCTCCTTCCACACCGCACAACACTAACTTTCGGCGTGCCATGACCCCCTTTGAAAGCCCCGTGCTCACAGCCTCCCCCCCCACTTGCTTTCTCCTCACCACCTGTTTTTGATCCCAAAATACGCATTGCCCTTTTATTGCCGGGCCTGGAAGAAGCTGAACAAAACCTTTACCGAGACCAATGGGACAATGTTTTTTATCTGACCCATAAGGCCGCATGGGATGTAAAGCCAAGAACTACTATAAAATATTATCCAATGGTACAGGGGACCGCCTTGTTTCATAAATGGTGGCCAAGCGTCCCATCACATGTTGGCGGCTGTGGGCAGAGGGGGGCACTATTTTACATATCGGGGGGCGTGCAACACAACCATTCTGGTCGGCGTTTCTCACTGCAATCAGAGACTGCACTGGACTATTTTCCCTTACCCTGAAGCGGTCCTTTTTTCATGTTCCCCCTCCCATGTTCGGCCATAAAAAACTCCACAGGGATTTTCTCCAGGCGGGGAAGTTTAGCACCCACAATGGAAGACAAAACCCCCCCCATCCCGGCAGATTGGTAATGAGGGTTTCACACACTTACCCATGGAGGAGCTGTGGCTAAACGGAAAGCAAAAATAACCAAGTTCTTTCGGACCTGGGGGCCCCCGGACGGGAAAACCAAACTCCCGAAAAATTTCCACCTAGCTCTTAATCCCCTTGATCCCTTCGCACCTATACCCTCACATGGGAGGGGGTTTGGGGGGGGGGCGTCGTCGGCGGGGGGGGCCGGGGGGTCGGGGTTAGAGATTCGGTATATAAAAATAATTATTTAAATATATATAAAATTTTAAAAAAATATATATTTTAAAATTTTAAAAATATAATTTTTTTTTTCTCTTTCTTTTTTCTTTCCCTCCCCCCCCCCCCTCCTCTTCGTGTTTCCCTTTTCCCCCCCCCCTCTATGTTTTTTTCCCAAAAGCAAAAGGGGGGGGCTTAAGGGGGCTCCTTCACGCCCTTTAGGAAACACCCCACTCCCCCGATTATTAGGCTCATTGCTTTTCCATAGACACCACCGGTTGTGGACCACAAGAGCCCCTTTAAACACAACAGTAAAGGGCCGCATATCTGCAATTATCAAGGGGTTTTGCTTGAATTTTCTCTTAGTAAACCTTTTGTATATGTTTTTGTTTCCTCTAAATTTTGGGTAGCAACATGCTTGTTTACTATAATTATTGTCTTGTTATATTTTAAAAATCCAAAAATCTTAAATACGAAAAAAAAAAAAAAGTGACATGGGAAGGAGGGGGAATCCTAGGGACAGTAAACTTAACGTAGCAGCCAGTTTTCAGGCACAGCTGCCAAGGCAAAAAGGGCAGGGGGGGTATTAAAAGGGGCATAGATGCACATATGGAACATTATCTCCCACTAAAACAATTTACTGGTTAAAGGGGGGGGGGGGGGGCCACACATGGGAAAATTGTTACAGTTTTGGGGACCATGACAGGAAAAGACATTGAGAGCTTGAAAAAGGGACAAAGGCGGCAACAAAAATAAAAAAAGGGGTGGGTGGACTACAAAAACCCAAAAAAGTTTTTAAAAGGGTTTTGGGGTTGGTTTTAGTTTAAGAAAAAACAGTTTTCGGGGGGGAACATAAAAAATTGTTTTTTAAATATATTTTAAGGCCCCCAAATATAGGGGTTTGTTTAAAGGTTTTATTTATACCCGGACGGGTATCTAAAACCAAGGGGGAAACCTTACGTCGGGGGAAAAAAAAAAGGTTTTAAAATAAACATAGAAAGGGATTTTTTACTGAAAAGGCTTTTGAACGTGGAAACTCTCTCCCAGAAGAAATTTCAGGTAAATTCACAAAACAAGTTCAAGAAGGGCTTGGAGCATTTCGGGGGCTTTAAGTAACCAAAACCCAATTTTTATATTTGACTGGGTTTTCGGGGTTAAAAGGGGCTGGATACATTTTTAGAGGGAAATTTAAAAAAAGGGTTTTTTGGGGACCGGGATTCTAGGGGGGGGGTTTTAAACCCGGGAATTTACGATTTGCCAGATTGGAGCAGGGAAGGAATTTTTTTCCCTAACATGAGGTAAATTTGGGCTCCTACCTCGGGGGGGTTTTTTCCCTTCCTCGGGTTCCAACATTTTAAAACACTTTAGAAAAACATTTTTTAATTTAAAATGGGGCTAAAAGGGATGGCGTAGTTTTTTTTTGGGCCTAAACGAAAACCAATGAAAAACATAAAAGGATCTGAAGGGGTGTTTAAAATTTCCAAAGGGAATAAATTTTCAAGAGACTCCAAAAAATGGGGGTTAAAGGGGGGTTTTTGTTGTTTTTTTCCCCCCTTTCCCTGCACGTTTTGCATATTTTCAAGGGGGGTTGTGGGGCCCTGGGACGGGCAGGGAAAGCAGCAGTTGGGGTCGGGGAGCCCGGGGCGGGGCCAGGGGGCGGGGTAGAAAAACCCGTTTCCCGGGGGGGCCCAAAAGGAAAGGAGGGGGGGGCCGGGGGGGTTTTCGGCGAGGCGGGGGGCCGGGGGGGGCCATTTAAGTCCCCCAGTGCGGAGGGGTTGGGCGGTAAAATCATTCTCCCGGGGTGGGGGAAGTTTTTTTGCAAAGGGGGAACCCCGGGGGGGAGCCCAATAGGGGGTTTATATGTAAAAAACTTTTGGCCCAAAAAAGGGGGAAGGGGTGGCCGGGGAGCTAACGTTGGCACCATGGCCCTGCTCAACACATGCAGCTTTAACCCCCCTTTGGCCCCTTTGGAAAAACTTGGCTCGAATTGGGGGGTCCACCTTTCCCGGGCCAACAGCAGCAGCAGCAGCCCCCCTGGCACCATGCCATTCCAGTCAAGGCTCCCCCACCTCTGCAAAAGGGGGGGGGGGAAGCTGTTTCTTCTTTGACATCATCCCCCGGGTCCGAGGGGCTCCGTTTTCCTCGCTACTCATGGCGGCGCAGTCTTTCAGCAGGGGGTTTTGCAAGAGACAACAATATGCGTCCAACCATCCTAAGGTGCAAAAAAGCTGACCGTCCCATGTAATTGTTGGTACGCCGTCCCCCCCCTTTCCCAAAAGGTGGCTCTGCACCGTTCAGAGAACTTTAAGGTTGGCCCCGGGCCCAGATGGAGAGTTTTCCCAAATTGTAATTTCTTTTTCCCAAAAAAGGGAGGACCCGCCCCTTCCAAAAAATATGTTTGAAAGAAAGGGGGGTCAGTCCTTGAGCTTTTTCGGTTTGGTTTTCCCGGTGCACGGCAGGGCGGGGCGTCCGGAGCTGTAAATAACGGGGAGGGCCTGTACCAGTCCCTTTTGGGGCCCCCTGGGGGAATGGGGCTTCCTGGGCCCCGGGACACCAACAAAATTGGACAGGAGAAAGCCGCCCTTTTTCCTCCAGTTCTCAAAATGCCCGGTTTCCCGCGCCAAAAGTCCCCTCCTCCTCCCCCACCATCTTAGCCTCCACAAGATACTGCCCCCAAAAACAAAGGGGTTGGGGGACAGCGGGGTCACGCAGTTCCCACAAACCCGGCTTGCCTCGGCGAACAAATTCTTTCAGGGGGGGAACTTTCGCCGCGTCAGCAGCAAGAAACGATGTTGGCTTTTTCCGCGGGCCCGCCCGCAAATCAGAACCCGGGCAGACAATGGGGGAACATGGGTTTTGCGCTGCAAACCCAGGGGTGGAAGGTCCATGCGCCCTGCTTGGGCGCCTGTGTTCAAACTGGGGGGTTTTGAAAAAGGGGGGGTTTCTGAAGGTTTCCCCCGGTCTTCCAGAAAATTCGGGAAAAGGGCCGGAAAAAATGTGCAACCTTCATTCCCATTCCTTTCAAAACCCGGCCAACCCCCCTCCCCGAGGGGGGCCGGGCCCGAAGGGCCCTCCCCCAAAACCTATGGGGGTCGATGGGTTTTCCCCCCCGGGTTTGGGGAAATTTCCGCCTGACAGGGTTTGGGCCGACGAAAGAAAATGAAAAAGGGGCCCTTAACGTTTTTTGATGGGTTTCCCGGCGGACCCGGGGTACTCCCCTTTGTAACTTTGATGGGCAGCCCCCGGCCGGGTAAAGGGGTGCAACCTTTCCTTTTGGGTGAGGCCATTTAGGGGGGCGACGTTTTTTTTTAATCGGAAAAGGGGTTTTGGGATGGTTTTAACGCATTCCACCCGGTTTTATGTCCCGGAAACAAAATTTCTGAAAAATTTTGGGTTTGAGGGCAGGGGGGGAGGGGCGCGGGACAGGGGTTCCCGGGGGGGACTTTAAATGGGAGGAGGGGGAGGGCTTTTGGGGCAGAAGCATTGTTGGTGAAAAGAGTGGGTTTTCCCCCCCATGGACGAGAGGGAGGAAACAGGGGCAGCTGGGGAGGTAGTTTAAGGGGAAGACGAAAGGCCCGATGGGCCCATAACCCCCGTTGGGAATAATTTCAGTGGAGTTTTGGGGGAAGGGGGCCCCTCGGAAAAAACTTGTGCAGATGGGCCCCCCCGCAAAAGGGGGATTTTGCCCTGGCCCAGTGGGGCAGCCGAATAGTCCGCTCCCAGCGAGGGATGAATTCTGGCTCTCCCCCCTATTGGACCCTCGTTTCCCGGGCCCCAAAAAGGGGGGGGCCTTTTTACCCCCGCTGGGGGGAGGAAAGGGGGGACAAACTCAAAATATAGGGAAAACCTCCGGAAACAGTTTTGGGCCCCTGCCCTATGTGCGGCTCGGGCCTTCCCCTGAAAAGGCTGGCCCCGGGGGGGGTTCTTCAGCGCTCACTTACTACTCCGCGACTGCGGGGGGAAAGGTGGGGGGGGTGGGCATTACAGCCTAAAGCAACCTAAGTTGGATCATGATGAGCGCTTCCTTCACCCCCCTAGGAGGGGGAGTCGCAGCAGCAGCGGGCCCGGGGAGCGGTCCCTAAATCAACAGGGGGGGGCCTATTTTGGACAGCCTCGCCCCCCCAGTTGAAGTTTTTGCGGGACTACTGGGCAGCCAAAATGGTGTGTGGCCGCAACTTCCGAGTTTGCAGTGGAGAAGCGTCCTCCCCCATTTGGGTGACATCAGGGGGGTGTTCAGTGCGGCGGGGGCCATCGTTGCCCAAAGGGAGAACCGCTTGTCCCGGGAAATGGGAAACGACTGCCTTTGTAAAGAGAATCGGGCATGGTGGGGCCGGGATTTCCACACACCAATCCCTTTAGGCATCCGACTACATCAGCCATGACGCCTCCCCCAAAACTTAAAAAAATAGCGGGATTAAAACCCCTCTGGTTTGCCTTTTTTCCCCAGCCTACCACCATCTTTACCAGGGACTGGTATTGCCCCCACCTCCAAATCTTCTTGTCCCCACCTTGACCCATGCTGCGCCGTGCCCCTCCCACTGTGTCATTGTGCCCTCTGTGGCCTACTCCGGTTTTTGCCACCTCCAGAAGTCTTTGTGCCATCTCTGCCCTCATGCTGCTGTGGCTGGCCGTCAATCCACACTCTGTCACTAAGTTCCACTAGCTCTCAGCTTGTTTTTTCCAGCTTTCGCGGCAGATTTTTCGGTACATTCCCGCTTCATTTTTTGGGGTCATTTTGCCCTCTTAATGCCCGGAATTTTATGGAAGCGTTCAAGGCGGCGGCGGTCTATGTTTTGTCATACTAAAAACACAAATTGTTAACCCCAAAACCAAGCTCCCCTGCATATTTAAGCAGGGGACAAGTTCTACAGCCCCCTGCGGGCCTGTGCACCGGGAAAAAGCTGTTTTTTTAAGCAATTCGCCCCGAAGTAAATTGGGACCAAATTTATTTTTGTCGGGAAATTAGGCGAATGACCGAAACCCCTTTTTTTTGGAAATTCGCCCACCTCAAATTCCACCCCTTTTCTCAGTATTGGAGAAGCACCCTTTCGAGGGAGTAAAACCCCCGAGTGTTCTTGGGAATGAGCAACAAGTTTTTTTTCACCCTGGATTTGGGATCCCTGCCATTCTTCCTTCAGATCCTCACCCGTTCCCAAAGGTTGGATGGGAATGTTTTGGGGACGCCTTTTCAAATCTCTCCAGAGAGCTTATTTGGGTTTAGGGTCAGGGGGTCTGGTGGGCCGATCAAAAATGGTCACAGGGTTGTTCTGAACCACTGCTTTGTTATTTTAGCTGTGTCCCTGGGTTTGTTTTTTGGAAATGAACCCCTTTGGCCCCGTTGGGGCCCAGGAAAACGGGGGAGAGGTTTTCTGCAGGTATCTCTGTATTTTATGGCCAAAAATTTTGAAAATACAAAGTTTTTTTTTTACAAATCACTGCATCGGTTTTATAATGAAATTTTTGCATATACTCCAGAATTTTTAAAAAGAGGATACTTAACAAAATTTAAATTTTGAAAAGTAATAGTTGCCTGAAAATAAACTTTTTCCCCCCCAAAACAAAATTTCAACTTCATTGCGGGCCTGCCTTTAAAAGGACCAGCTAACATCGTTTCAGTGATTGCCCATTAACAAGGTGTGGGTGTTGATGGGGACAGGGCTGGAGATAAATTTGTCTGATTTAAGTAAGAATCACACCACGGCACTTTAAAAGGAGGCGGTGTTTGGCATCTTGTTTCCTTCTGTTAACCCAGGTTTCTCAAAAAGAAACATGCAGTCATCTTTGCACTGCTAAAAGGCCTAACGGGAAGAGTATCGCAGCTAGAAAGTTTGCCCTCAGTCAACAATCTATCGCTCATAAAGGAAATTTCAAGGAAAAGGGGTTCCATTGTTGCCAAAAAGGCTCCGGGGCGCCCAAAAAAGACCAAGCGCCAGGACCGTCCCCCTAAGTTTTTCAGTTTCGAATCGGCTACCAGCATGAGAGCTTGCTCGGGAATGGCAGCGGCGTGTGGTGCATCTGCCTCACTGTGAGGGGGAGACTCATGGGAAAGGGCCTGGTTCAAGGGGGGCAGCAAAAAACCAATTCTCTCCAAAAAAAAAACCAGGGAAAGATAATTTTCCAAGGTACAGGATGGACTGTGAGGACTGGGTAAACCCCATTTCCAAATGAACCCCCTTTTCAAATTTTTGGAACATCTGGAAAACACTTGTTCGAGAAGACAGGTGAGCGATACCACCAGTCTTGTTCATCCAACTGAAAGCACCCAAAAACCATTCATGTGTGGGGTTGCTTCTCAGAAAGGGAATCGGCTCTAAAAACAGTTTTTGCCTAAAAAACATCCTGAAAAAGAATGGTCCCAGAATGTCCCCCAAAGGGGAAAACTTCCCAAACCGTCCAAGAGCAGTTGGGTCAACAACCCTTTTCCGCATGATGGAGCCCCTTTGCAAAAGAAAAGGTGATAACAAATGGTCGGAACAAAAAAAAGGGGTTTTGGGGTCCATGGCCGGGAAACCCCCCAGTCTTAACCCCCATTGGACTTGTGTCAATCTTAAAGGAAGGGGTGGAAAAAAAAAACCAAAAAATTTGACAAAATGCAAAAAGGGCGCTACACGGTTTGGTCCAAAGGGTTGGAAGCATGCCAGGGAAAATTTGCAGAGGTCCGAAAAGGGGTCAAACGCAAATATTGACTTCGCATGAACTTTTCTAACTGTCAAAAAAGCTTTTTTTAACTAATTTTGACTTGTATTCTGAGTATAAAAAATCTGACAAACACAAAAAAAACCAAGGGCAACAGATCAGAAAAAAATTAATATTTTGCATCTAAAAATTTTTTGGCCATGACGTACTCACCGCAAAATTTTTCCCTTTCAATACAACCCTCTCCTGTCTCTGCGTTTAAAAAACACCCCATAGCATGATGGCCCCGCCACTGTTTCACTGTTGTATTGTTTTGGGGCAGGTGATGAGCATGCCTGGCTTTCTCCCCCCAAGTACCGTTAGAATTAACCCCACAAAGGAATTTGTCTATCAGCCCAAGAAAATCTTATTTCTCATACCCGGGAGCCCCTTCTGTATTTTTTTTTTGCAAACCGTATGGGGGTTTTCAAGTCTTCCCCCGAGGAGGGGGCTTCTGTCGGGGCACACTGTCCCCTAAACCCCCGACGGTGGGGCTGCAGCGTAGTTGACTTTGTGGAACGTTCTCCCTTTCCCCCCTGCCTCTCTGGGGGTTCTTTTTTCCTCTCTCCCGGGGCTTTTTCCCCCCCACTGTTGGGTTCTGGAGGGCCAGGTCGAGGAAGATTGTGGTCTCCCAAATTTTCATTTAAGGTTATGTGCTCTTGGAAACCTTGATGCGCAGAAATTGTTTTGAACCCCGCCGGGTTTCCCTCGCCGCCAAAATTGTGTCCCTGAGCCCCTTGGGCAGTTCCTTAACCTCACTCTCATCTGCTCACTGCAGTGGACTGTGAGCTTTCATAACAGGTGGGGCCTTTGCTAAAATCTTTTTGTTAAAACGCGGGGACCCAATAAAGGGAGTAGAACCTTCTCAAGGAGGATCGGAAAAAATGCAGCATGTATTAAATATGAGTGTCGCAGCAAAGGCTCTGAATACTTATTACCATGCAATATTTCAGTTTTTCTTTAATAAATTTGCAAAAATATTTACATTTCTGTTTTTTTCCTTCCAAGATGGGTAGGGGGGTGCAGATTGTACATTAATGAGCAAAAAATGCGATGACCGGAGGAAAGCCCTCGCCATTCACTTGCACATATTCTGTCCGAAAACTGGACCGAGGAA
Source organism: Phyllomedusa bahiana (assembly GCA_025379985.1). Lineage (NCBI taxonomy): Eukaryota > Metazoa > Chordata > Amphibia > Anura > Hylidae > Phyllomedusa > Phyllomedusa bahiana. The sequence continues at coordinate 59,590 of JAODAL010006313.1, read as the reverse complement.
TGGAAAAACACAAGTTTTGGGGCAGCCCGCGGTGGAAAAAAAAACCCCGGGTGAAAAGCCTGCAGTGGCGACTGCCTGCACGGGGGTTTTCCATGCGCCCCCTTTTGGGTCGTTTGCAGCCGGGTTTTTTTGACGGTCTAAAACCCCAAACAAACCCCAAACCCCCCTGCCTGGGGGCAGCCCTTATCTATACCGTTTTTAACATAAAGCCCAAATAATGAAAAAAAGACCTAAAACATAAAACTTGTAATTTTTCCTCCCCTCATACTTGCTGTTATTCATTGAGTGCTTCCACCGTTCTGTATTTGGTCCAATGTACAGCGCCCTGGAATAGTGCTTAAAAAGAAATAATAAATTTCTTAAAAATTCACACGTATGTACCAATTATGAAAATATAATGGTATGTTCACACGCTGATTCTGGAGACAGATTCAGAGTCCAGAATCTGCATTCAATCTGACTGTAAAGTGATTTATACTATGCCCTATTAAAACTCTTATTTTTTTATTCAAGTTTATCTGCGCATAAGGCCGCGCCCAAAGATAAAAAGTATGGAGCGAAACTGCCTCGGACAGTCCAGGTAAGTGTGGAATTTTAACCCCTTAAGCCCCATGCCTGACCAGGCCTTAAAAAGTTTTTCATTACAAGCATTGCTTTCTATGTTAAATATCTTGCAATAACAAGTCGGAATATGTGTCCATTACCATGTCCCCACTATCCCAGATATCCCCCTTTTTTTGGGCACATAGCTCTTTATTCGCATAGCTACAGCCTGTTTGTTTTCCCCTGTAGGCTGCCCGCACTGGTTGCATAGTACAGACCTGGGTTTTACGGGCCAGGAAAAACCAGTAAACACACCCTGAATTAAAATAAACCAAGAAAACAGGAGGGGGTAAGAGAACAATGTAGGAGACAACCCCTTTAAAAATTCCCGACATTGGGCGTAGCATACGTCCCGGTGATCTTGCAGGGAGCTGGACGACGCAAATGGAACCCGGTTAAAAAACCGCGGGCCCCATGCCGATCACCCGGGCCGGGGGTGAGCTCCGGGCCCGGGGGTTAACGTTCATTATCGCGACGTCAGATGCAATAATTTAAGTGCGGCAGGAGTGAGCTCCTGCAGCCCCCTCGGCGCAGCGAGCGGCAAGATGTCGCTCGCTGGTCTCTTCCCGACCCCCGGGGTCTTTTCTGAAAAAACCGGGTATCGGGGGACGTCCCCCTGCCCCAATGCATTTTGGGCTTGTGATCGCGGTTTCCATGGGGACCATAACGCAGCAACCGACATTCTGTTTCAGACCCCACTGGGAAAAAGTGAAAAAAATGTTAAGTAAAAACAGAAAAACACAAAAAATAAAACACCCACCGACCCCCCCCTCATCCCCCCTACAACTGGCAATCGCCCCAAAAAAGATAAAAAAAAAAAAAGTACCCAATTTGGGATCGGCATGCTAACACCTACCCTATAAACTGTCATGTTATTAACCGGTTTTGGTGAAGCCGTAAAAAAACAAAAAGCGCACAGAATTGCGTTTTTTTTTTTTTTTTCATCCCACACAAAAAGGAAAAAAAAGCGATCAAAAAACTCATATAAACGCCAAAGTTTTACCAAATTTTTTCAGTTCATCCCGCAAAAAACAACCTTACTTTCGTATCGGGGAAAAAAAAGTTATCCTCTCAAGAGTAGGATGCATAAAAAATTTTTTTTTACACAATAAAAAACTATTTTTTTTTTTTTTTTAAAAAAATGCTTCAAAAAAAAAAACTATAAAATTGGTTATCGTGTAATTGTATCGACCCGCGAGTAAAACATTTGGTCATGGAACGCACGGTGGCAAAATAAAAAACACACTAGGTTGCAGTATTTTCTTCACCGTGCCTTCCAAAAAACGGATTTAAAACTGATCAAAATTCTTGTCCCCCCCAAAAATGACACCAATAAAAATGTCAACTCATCCCGCAAAAAAACAAGCCTATACACAGCTCCATACACAGAAAAATAAAAATGTTATGGCTCTCAGCCTATGGCGATGCAAAAATGTGTTTTCCTTTTTGAATAAGTGTTTTTATTGTGTAAAAGCAGTAAAACATAAATATACAAATTGGGTATCGCTGTAATGGTATCGACCTGCTGATTAATACTATTATGTCAGTGACCGCTGTAAAAAAAATAAATAAACAACACTACCAGGAATGCTTTATTTTGCTCAACATGCCTCACAAAAACCTTAATAAAACGTGATCAAAGCGTCATATGCCCCCCATAATGGTACCAATAAAAACGTCAACTCATTCCACAAAAAACAAGCCCATAATCGGCTCCGTATACAGAAAACTGAAAACGTTATGGCTATCAGAACAGGACAACATAAAAACGCAATTTTTTTTATAGACTTATTTCTATTGTGTAAAAGTAATAAAACAAAAAAAAACTATAAAATCTATATCATTGTAATTGTACTGACCCCCCATAGTAAAGTTATCGCGTCATTTACACTGCACGGCGAACGCCGTAAAATTGAAGCCCAAAAAACAATGGCGGAATTGCGTTTTTCCCCCCATTTTCATGGCCCAATGCAAAAAAAAAAGCTATGGAACACCCATGCTCCCAAAATGCACAGTACGCCCCTAGATGAGATCTCTGAGGGGTGCTGAATCCAAAATGGGGCAACTTCTGGAAGGTTTCACCTGTTCTGGTACTTTGGGGGCTTTGCAAATGCAACATGGCCCCCACGAAAATCTGTGTTCCAAAAGCCAAATAACACTCCCTCCCTTATACGCCCTGCAATGCACCCAAACAGCAGTTTACACCCACATATAGAGTATTGCCAGACTTGGAGGAAATTGCTTAACAAATTTTGGAGGGCTTTTTTTCTCCCAGGATTCCTTGTAAAAATTAAACATTTTCAGCTAAAATTGCAGATTGTTGTAAAACATGTTTTTTTTTAATTTTCACAGCCTAACGCTAAAAAATGTTGACACACCTGTGGGGTCGATATACTCACTACACCCCTGGATATATTCCGTAAGGGGTGTAGTTCCCAATATGGGGTCTTTTTAGGGGAGTTTATTAAGTTTTAGCCACCCTTTGGGTGTCCCAAACCCCCGAAAAAGCGCTTAAATAAAATGTAATGAAAATGAGACCCCAGAGTCCGGTAGGTGCTCCTCCTATTCTGGGGCTTGTGGTTGAGCCAAATGGTGCACTAGGGCCACATATGGGATATCTCTGAAAACGGCAGAATCTGGGGAATCAATATTAAGTTGCATTTCCCTGATCACATTTACTGTATTATTGTGAATAATGGATAAAAATTGAAAATCTGCCAAAAAAGGAAAACTTTGAAATTTCACTTCTACTTTGCTTTAATTCCTGTGAAACAGCTAATGGGCTAATAAATTTCCTAAATGCTGTTTTGAATACTTTAAGGGGTGTAGTTTCTTAGATGGAGTGATTTATGGGGTTACCTAACATACAAGCCAATCAAAGTCGCATTTAAACTGGACTGGTCCCTAAAAAAATGTATATTTCAAATTTTCTTAAATTACTACTAAATTTCTAAGCACCCAAATGTCATAAAAAATTATGCCAACCTACAGCAGACATATGGTAGATGCTAGTTATAAACTATTTTGAGTTAAATAAATGTCTTACATGCAGAAATTTTTGAAGTTTGAAATTGGTAAATTTTTCTAATTTTTCATGATGCTATATTTTCACAAATAAGCATTTTTTTGGACCAAAATTTTTTACCATCTAAAGGGGCCGTTCACACGGCTTATTTCGGCGCGGATTGGAGCCGTACTGCGCGCCGGATTTGCGCTGCAGTACGGCGCCAATCCGTCGCAGTAATTACGGTAATCCACAGTTCTCATAGAGAACAGTGGAATCCGCCGGGCGGGGAGAAACTGACATGCACATTATCCAGGCGCAATATGCGCCGTGGATAATGTAAGTCTATGGGGCCGGCGGGCCGCGCCCCCGCCCCTTATTCTAGCCGGAATTGCGAGCGCAATCCGGCTCGCAATTTCAGCTTGAATAAGCCGTGTGAACCGGGGCTAAAGCACAATGTGTCACGAGAAAACAATCTCTGAATCACATGGATAGGTTAAAGCAGTGTTCCCCACTCCAGTCCTCAAGAACCACTGACAGGTCATGTTTTCAGGATCTCCCACAGAAGGCACTGAAAATAATTAAAACACCTGTGCCATGCTAAGGAAAGCCATAAAACATGACCTGTTGGTGGGCCTGAAGGACTGGAGTTGGGGACCCCTTGGTCAAAGTGTCAAAAAGTTATTCTCACATAAAGTGACACATGACAGATTTAAAAAATGAGGCTCTGTCAGAGAGGCCAAAACTGGCTCTGGCAGTAAGGGGTTAATGAGCAGCTAAATGTTGTAGTTTTTGCCCCCCTGCATTTCAACTGTCGTAACTCTTTTTTTTTTTTTTTTTTTTTATTATCTTTTAATTGACATCATGGTATGAGGACTTGTTTTTTGTGGGAGAAGTATTTTGGGGTGGCATAGTTTTGTTTATAAATTACTGCAGGATTTGTAAATATTTTTGGTGTTTTTTTATTTTTTTTTTTTAATACTATTCGCATTAAATAACCTGTTAGATGAATTCTAGACATTATTATGGTCGTGCAGATGCCTACTGTGTAGGGTTGTTTTGTGTAATATGTGCACTTTAAATTTTTTTTTTTTTTTTTTTTACTTTTTTTAATAAAATAACATTAAGGGATAATTATTTAACCCTTTTTTTCCTGACAATGATGTATTAGCATATTCATATTACACTAATGTATTTTCATATTCATGTCATACTTACACAGGCAGCAGTCAGGGCAGCACACAGTGGGCCCTGACTGCAGACTTGCTGAATAAATGGCCCTGGCTCTACTCTCTGTCCCCATAGCTGACTGTACAGACTTTCCCCAAGCTCCTTCGCGTCACCTGGAGTCCCGATCACCCGATGGAGCAGGGGTATGCCCTTTGACTATGCCGTGGTCGCTGACTGCGGCAATCAAAGGGTTAAGCCCCAGGAATTGGAGGTTTCCTCTGCTTCCTGGCGCTTACAGAGACTGCTCCAGGAACAGAGCCGTTAACTACAGCTATATTCCTAGCACAGCTGCTGCGCTGGGAGCTGCAGAACCCCTCTATCTGCAGCAACGTCTTTTTGGCATTGTCGCAGACGAGCGACTTCCACCGTCAAGATAGTTGGCGGTTAAAGGTTAAACGAGGAAATCACGCCATGTGAACTTACCCTAACAACCATGTATAATAACTCCAGACTCCATATAGTAGATGATTTGGTCAGGGGTGAAAATGCGCAAAAAGGTCTTTTTATTTGATTTAGTTTTGGGATTATATGAATCAGTCCTAATAACCCACCTTACTTGGTGTCCTAGGTTGTTGACATCCCAATCTAGTTTATGCTCATCGCCCAAACGCCTATTGAGTCATTATTAAATCATAATCAAAATAGTCGTGACATGACACTAGAAAAAGAGGGGAGATATTCTATTAGTTTGCATAGTGAACAAAAAGGGACGATAGACTAACCTTATAGCGCCCTGTACTAGGGCCCTTTGTAGCAAACAACATTATGGGCACCACAAACGGGTACAAAGTACCTAAAAGATACATGGAGATGCCAAAAACCAGAACAAAGGTACGAAAAAATGGTGTGGGCTAGAAATAACTTATTATTATTATTATATTTTTTATTTATTTTTTTTTTTTAGAAAGGACGCTAAATTAATTAAACAAGTTGTCCAAAGAGGGAACACTATTACACATGGTCATAGAAACACCCTGATAAGGAACTCTGATCAACACTCCCTTAAGAAGAGAACAAAAAAATCAGCATAACCATATATCAAAAAGTACTATATCAAAAACTGTATACAGCAAAAGGCACACTTGAATGCCAAATGTGTGCCCCAAATATAACCCACTAGATCATATTGGCAATCCAAAAAGTTAGAAAATGAAAGCTGATACACAACAAAGGCGAAGTAAGGAAGCTCATGTGTATCGCCAACCCAATCTCTGCTCCACCAGGGGGATCCTTTCTAGTTAAAGATTTTGTTCTTTATAGCTCACACTTTTTTTGAGTAGTTGCTCAGAGGACAACATTTGCATTTTGTCATTGCTCTCACCCCCGGAGGTAGCGTGAGGTGCTGTCTCCAACCCACAGAAGCTGCTCAGGTAGTGCTGCTCATCCAGGATGGCACATCACTGCGAGCTGTGGTAAGCAGCTTAGCTGTGTCTGTCAGCACAATCTCCAGAGCATGGAGAAGATACCAGGAGACAGGCCGGTACATCAGGAGATGTGGAGGGGGCTGTAGGAGGGCAACAACCCAGCAGCAGGACCACTACCTCTGCTTTTATTCAAGGAGGAACAGAAAGGAGCAGAGCCAGAGCCCTGCAAAATGACCTCCAGCAGCCAACAATATCCATGTGTCTGCTCAAACTGTCAGAAACAGACTCCATGAGGGAGGTATGAGGGCTCGACATCCACAAGTCAGTGTTGCACTTGCAGCCCATCACCATGCAGGGCGATTGGCATTTGCCAGAGGACAGCAAGATTGGCAGATTCGACATTGGCGCCCTGTGTTCTTCACAGATGAGGTTCACACTGAGCACATGCGACAGAGTCTGGAGACGCCGTGGAGAACGTTCTGCTGCCTGCAACAACCTCCAGCATGACCAATTAGGCAATGGGTAAGTCATGGTGCAGGGAGGCATTTCATTTGGCACCCCATGACTATTAGGTACCAAGATGAGATCCTCAGACCCATTGTGAGACCATAGTCAGGTGCAGTGGACCCTGGGTATCTCCTGATGCATGACAATGCTAGGCCTCAAGTAGCTGAAGTGTGTCAGCAGTTCCTACATCTGGGACATCATGTCTTGTTCCATCCACCAACACAACATTGCATCACAGACTGTGCAGGAGGTGACTGATGCTTTAATCCAGGTCTGGGAGGAGGTCCCTCAGGAGAACATCCGTCGGCTCATCAAGAGCATGCCCAGACGTTGTAGGGAGATCATACAGGCATGTGAAGGCCACACGCACTATTAGTCTCATTTCCTTGTCTTGAGGCATTTCCACTGAAGTTGGATCGGCCTGAAATTTGATTTCCCACTTTGATTTTGAAGATTATTCCAAATCCGGACTCCATGGGAGACTAATTTTGATTTTCATTGATCATTTTCATGCTTTATTGTTCTCATTCCACTATGTAATGAACAAAGAATTGCAAGATTCTGTTCATTGAGAGCTAGAATATGGAATTTTAGTGATTTTTGTTTGTGTGTGTTAAGGGGTTAATGGTAGTAAGAAAATATTCACCCTCCTTATAACTTATATATAATCCTTTTTTTTTTTTTTTTTTTAAACATCGCACCCATTTTCCTTCCTGCTCTCTGAGAGCCATTTACATAGCTGTATAAGGACTTTTTTGGGGACTATGTTGTACTGTAATGGGACCATTTACTGTAGAACATAATATATTGGAAATCCCAAAAATACTGTTTGTGGAATGGAATTGGAGGAAGCAATTGTGCTTTTATTTGAAGGAAAGGGTTTGATGGAGTTGACAGTATGGTATAAATGAAATACAGCTTGCAGAATAAGGATAACAAAACATGATTATGGTGATGAGATATATATATATATATATATATACTCACCGGCCACTTTATTAGGTACACCATGCTAGTAACGGGTTGGACCCCCTTTTGCTTCAGAACTGCTCAATTCTTCGTGGCATAGTTTTCCACAAGGTTTTTGCAACGATGCTCAATTGGTACCAAGGGGCCCAAAGAGTGCCAAGAAAATATCCCCACACCATGAAACCACCACCACCAGCCTAAACCCGTTGATACAAGGCAGGATGGATCCATGCTTTCATGTTGTTGACGCCAAATTCTGACCCTACCATCCGAATGTCGCAGCAGAAATCGAGACTCATCAACCAGGCAACGTTTTTCCAATCTTCTACTGTTCCAATTTCGATGACTTGGGCAAATTGGAGCCTCATTTTCCCTGTTCTTAGCTGAAAGGAGTGGCACCCGGGGTGGTCTTTTGATGTTGTAGCCCATCTGCCTCAAAGTTCGCCGTACGGGTGCGTTCAGAGATGCTCTTCTGCCTACCTTGGTTGTAACGGGTGGCTATTTGAGTCACTGTTGCCTTTCTATCACCCTCGAACCAGTTGCCCATTCTCCTCTGACCTCGGGCATCAACAAGGCATTTCCGCCCACAGGACTGCCGCTCACTGGATGTTTTTTCTTTTTCGGACCATTCTCTGTAAACCCTAGAGATGGTTGTGCGTGAAAATCCCAGGAGATCAGCAGTTTCTGAAATACTCAGACCAGCCCTTCTGGCACCAACAACCATGCCACGTTTTAAAGGCACTCAAATCACCTTTTTTTCCCCATACTGATGCTCGGTTGAAACTGCAGGAGATTGTCTTGACCATGTCTACATGCCTAAATGCCTGAGTTGCCGCCATGTGATTGGGGTTAGAAATTAAGTGTTAACGAGCAGTTGGACAGGTGTACCTAATAAAGTGGCCGGTGAGTGTATATATATATATAATGTGTGTGTTTTTATTCTGCTTTATTACTTTACATTTAAAACAAGTTTTTTTTTTTTTTCTCTGCAGTGCCCCATCTTAAAACCAGGTACTTTTTTCTGTGGGAGGGTGGTTCTGTGGGGACTATAGTATAGTGTTTATTGGTACCATTGTGGGATGCATCTTTTATCACTTGATTCCAATTTCTTTGAGGAAGGCAAAAAATATGTAGGGTTTTGGTTATGCTCCGTGCTTTAAAAAAACAAAAAACCCTTTCTTAAATTTGCACCGCAGCACCATTTTTGCAACCAATAACTTTGTTCTTCCATCTATGGACCTGAGTGAGGGAGTTTCTTTGCGGGCTGAAGTGTAGCTTTTATTATCGGTATCATTTTGGGATACATTTTGCGCCTTTTTGATCACTTTTCATCACAATTTTTTGGGGACGTAAAACGATCAAAAAAAAAAACTCTGGTGTTTTGGAATATTTGTTTTTCTTCTATGGTTTTCAGGGTTTGGGATAAATGTTCTATTTTAATAGAGTAGACTCCATAGATTACGTGGGGGACTTAATCACTTGTATCTTATTTACGTAATGCAGAAGGGCTTACCAAGATGGCGGTTCTGTTAGTTCCTGCCTTCCTTCCTGCTGTAACAATCAGCCGACACACGTTGCCTATGGAGCGGACTCTGCATGTGAGCCCGCTCCATAGCTCCTCTAACGACATGTGATGTATGGCTACATCATCATGCAGGAAATGGGGAATGTAGGAATGCATTGTAATGTATGATAATGGGTATTTGCCTCCCCTGTCTCTGCTGGAATACTTGTGTCCCCCAGCAGTGCCGTCATGTACATGGTTCATTGTCATGTACGTGATGTGAGCTGGACTTGGGGCACAAGAACTTCAGTAGGGCTGAAATGGTGGCATCTGGGTGTTCTAGATCTTTAAATTGCAGTCCTGGCCACTCCCTTTTAATAAGTGAATGTCTTTGTTTCATGACTGGTAACAAAAAATATCGCCTTTTTATTTTTTTAAACTGATCAAAACCAGATAATATTCTATTCTTCTCGGCTGCTCTTATTTTCTTACTGTAGATTTTTTTTTTTTCTCTTTTCTGTATATGATGATGGGGGCAGCCATTCTGCCGAACTGCTTTTAACACCATTTAGAGAGTGCTCTACATCAGTTTCATCGACATAGGAGCCTGTGAACAGGAGCCGACCCATTGACTTCTATTGGAGTGTGTTGTGGGCATGCTCTGTGACCTGGGAAGAAGTCGGTGTGTTATCTTTACACATTGGTGTCACCCTTCAGTGTAACCCTGCCTGATAATGAGGAGACTGCTGAATGGTTAGGATATTGCTAGATTTCTTTCCCAGAGTGAAAACTGCAGGATTTATTTACTTTTTAAAATGGTGACATGAAAAATTAAACTAATTTTGTGTGGTGATTTTTTTTTTTTTTAAATTTAAAAAACCCCAAAAAAACACACTGGGTAATTTTGTGATGGCATATTCCCTTGTAGAAAGAGAACTTCACCCAGCCATCTAGTGCTGCATTTACAGAAGTGATAGTATTAGTAGGGGAAGATGAAAGTTGCTAAACATGTCTCCTGCATCACTTCAAGAAAAAATGTAGTTTTCTCTTACATTCAATCAATCATTGAATAGGCGACCACATGATACATGGATATGGCCATTTTGCTTTTGCAAGCAAATTATCTTCTGTTTTCAAACACTAGTACTAAAACATTTTTAGAAGATATCCAGTGATGTGAAAAGATAGGTCATAGTTGTTGCTGTTATGATTAATACAAATTGAAGGAGGAGTCTTAAAATTCTGTTACACAGAGCCTGCTATTCAGTCAGCTTCAGGCTCCCACTTCCTGGTCAGGCTGTGGGTGGGTCTGTAGCAATGACTGACCATTTCAGTTCGGCGGAGCCTGTTAGAGGGACCTTGATAACAGCAGGGCACAAAGCTACAGAGGGTTCAAGTTTGTCAATAAGAGAGATAAACAAGCTCCTGTGCTGCTAAGACACAGCTGGGATTGATGTCGCCATCCGACCACTGCTGCTAGAGCAGAGAGAGGTGGTCGGTTACCTAAGAAACCTTCTGTAAACAGGGAAATAAAAACTGTTCTGACTCTCCAATTATGCAAAATCAGAACGGCAATGTATTTGGTAATAGCCTTTATTTACCATGAGCCATATGTGTAAAGCTAATGTTGTCAGAATACCCCTTTAAATTATTTAGAAATGTGGTTATCCAAGGGTACACCTGTTGGATTATCTACTGCACATCTGCAGAACGAAGCTTCCGAGAATGATGCATATTTTCCAGTTGACACTGGATAGAAAAAAATGTCCTCCGATCTGTGGGGCGTCAACTGGAAAATCTGCAACGTTCCATTACTGCCCGATTTCGTGGTGGTTTAATTTTTTCTTCCCAAGTGAAGTCAATGGGGAAAGTGTACAACAAATTCATCGGCTATCTACGAGAGAGTTGTCCTGCTGGGGATCATAAAATCTGCTCCTCGGGTCAGTTTCCCTGCAGAATGTTTCGCGGTTTGTAGTGACTTTGTAAAATCTCATCCACGTGCCTATTACTAGACTGTACATCGTACCTAATATGCAGCATCTCCACCAGGTGTGAACTTAGCCCTGTTGTTTAGTCTTCTGTTCTCTCACAGCCTTTCAATATAAGTTTTGGCTTCTGTTTTTCAGATTACGTTTACTTTGAAAATTCTTCAAGCAACCCTTATTTGATCAGAAGAATAGAAGAACTTAACAAGGTATGTGTCTAAGTGAGCTAAGCCAAAGCTGGAAGTTTTTGAGTTTTCTGTAAGGTGGGTTTTTCCACACCAAAAAAAGTCATCAAATTCTATGAATTGTTGGTGTCACTATTCATTTACATTGGGAAACTACATTTATGACATTTCCCCTATTGTAACGATCATAAGGCTATGTTCATACGATGTACTGCTGGGCGTATTAGGCGCCGCAGTACATAGTGTGTCTTAGGAGCGCGCGCTAATACGTGCGTACTCCCGCGGCGCTGGGGAGGGGAGTGGACGGCAGCACGCCGGCCCCATAGACATGCATTACTCGCGGTGCGTATTCACCGCAAGTAATTGACATGTCGCTTATCTCTCCACGGGTGCAATACGATCGTATTGTTTGAGCAGGGAGAGGAGGCGTACTCCATAGTTCTCTATGAGAACTATGGATTAGCGTAATTTCGGCGCGCATCTCGCCCGTATTAGAACGCAAATGCGCACTGAAATTACCCCGTGTGAACATACCCTTAGATTGCCTCTATAATTTTGAACTTTTAGTGAGGTTCAAGAACTGGTACTAGTCTGTGACGGTATCTGCGCTCTGACTTTAATACTTGCCTTGGAAGAAACATTTGAACACACTTTTTAAAAAAATTTTATTGTAGGATTAGGTCATATTCCAACGAGCAGAATCAGAAGATAAAAGGGTTATTGCGAAGCATGGGGCGGATTTCTCAATACTACTTAGCTTTTAAACCATGTAAGGTTAGACTAGACAGTCTTAGGGTAGGTTCACACGGTGTTTTGGGATACGCGTCAATCGAATCCTAAATTAATCCAACAGGTATCTAACACGCAGCTGCATGTTTGGATGCGTGTTGGGTGCAGCAGGATCGCACCTTATCATTTTAGATCGGGCTCTTGCTGCTTCTTTCGGACCAAGAATTGACCCCGTGCTTTGGAAGTACACGCTGACCAGTGTGAATATGCTCTAAGGCAGGGTTGTCAAACTGCGGCCCTCCAGCTGTTGGGAAACTACAACTCCCATCATGCCCACTGTTATAGATTATACAAATGCATGATGGGAGTTGTAGTTTCCCAACAGCTGGAGGGCCGCAGTTTGACACCTGTGCTCTAAGGCAATCGTCGTCTGGGCTGTGCCATATCCATGAATAGCCATGCATACCGCGCTGTAATGATGTTCAATGTGGTCGGATATCCCAGAGAGGCTCCATCATCACCAGAATCTGTAGTGAAATCGGTCACACTGCTGCCTTCTGGCGCATGCGCGGTGTGCAGGTGGAGCCTGGGCAACTACATTTGGCTTCACAGCTCACATAAAGGCATGCAGTGTAAGCTATTCATCAGCTAAGTTAGTGGTGGTTTATGAGAGAGAAAACCAAGTGACTGGTTCCATAGGGCTGGGTTCACACATTCTTTTTTGGCGCATATTTTGCCGCAGTATTTGTAAGCCAAAATCAGGAATGGGTCTAAAAACAGAAGTACAAGCCTTTTCATCATACTTTTTCTTTTGGCTTGCAAATACTGCTGCAAAATACATGTAAAAACAGTGTGAGCCCAGTCTAAGGGTAATAACCCATGTTCCAGTAGCTGCCAATATTCGCACAAGTTTCCAGTGATATCACTGTTATCAGCAAACTTGTGCATTCATTGGCAGTCGTGTGCATGCTTCACTGAGAGCTCAGGTTATAGCTGCTCATAAATCCATGGAGTGGTGCACAAGCAGCAGCATAGAGGACATCGCACAGCAGTAAGGAGCAGTGTACCTGTGAGTCCAGCATTAAGTGAGGTAAAACATTACTTTACAACCAGCACCATCTCTGAGAATCTCCCTTCCTCCTCCATAGACTTTTATGAGCTGCTGTAACCTGAGCTTTTGGTAAAGGTGATTCCTGCCTCCATTGCAAGCTGATTTCTGACTACAGTGCTGAGGGGAAAGGAACCTCACCACAACTTTGAGAAGTACAGGCAGTTTTGGGATTGATGGATTGCTACATTCAACAGATAACTGTTCATCTTTCTTCCAGACATCTGTGGAGTCAGTGCTCTGATCCCTACCAGTAATATCTGACTTGTTTTTGTGTCTTATCAGAAATTCATATAGGACCCATTTACTTTTGGCTGGTTAGCAGTACAAAGCTTATATAGGTCATATCACTTTCAGGGTTGGTTTGCAGTTAAATCACATCGGGATGATTCATTATAATATCCATAGTAACTGCTGTGTGCCGTACAGACAGCAGCTAGATGGGATGAGAGTGACTCCATAAGGTCCTAGTAGGTTGTCACGGGTATCTGGAGCCGACTGCATCCCACAGCTGCTGGAGGAGCCATAGAGTCCACACCGCCATTCATGGGCTCCCACACATGTTTAACACCTTAACGACAGCCCGCCGACTTTTGACGTCTGCCGGCACAGGTCATCCGTCTGCAGCGACATCTTTTGCCGTTGCTGCAGACATTGGGCTTTGTGGCTCCCGGCACCGCGGCAGCGCTGAGAACAGAACTGTACTACACAGCCCTGTTCCCAGCGCAGCCTCTGCAAGCGCCAGGGTGTGGGGGAAACCTCCTCTCCCTGGCACTTAACCCTTTGATTGCCGTGGTTTGTGACTGCAGCCTAATCACAGGGCTTTCCAGTGCTCTGTCAGGTGATCGGGACTCCCGGTGACCCGACGGAGCCCGGGGAATAACTGCACAGTCAGCCCTGGGGACCTAGAGTAGCCTCAGGACTGTCTAAGAAGCCAGTGATCAGGACAGACTGTGTGCTGCCCTGACTGCTGCCTGTGTCAAACTGACACAGATTATAATGTATTAGCATATATGAATATGGGATTGAAAAAAAAAAAGTGTAGATAAAATAAATAATAAAAAGTAATTGTGCATACATTACAAAAAACAAGATATACAGATATTAGGTATCCACGCTACCGTAATGACCTGTGGAATTAATCAAACAGATTTATTAAGTGTGAAATTTGAATGATGTTAGATTTAAAAAAAATAAAAATAAAATTCTGCAATAATTTAGAAGTGAAATTAAACTATTCCCCCAAAAAGTACAACTTGTCCCAAATAAAACAAGGCCTCATACAGCTGCGTCATTGAAAAAATAAAAAAGCTATGACTGTTGAAATGCTAGGAGACAAAAACTAAAAAAAAATGTGCTGGTCATTAAGTAAGTACATTTCAGGTGTTCGGCTGACAGCCCTTTGCCAATCGGCAGAGGTTCACTTCTGATAATGCTGTAAAAATGTAAGCCTTTTGTGCTGATGCAGCTTCATTAGCAGAGGTGCAGTGACATCTGTCTGCTCCAGGGCCCCATATGCTGTAGGGTTAGCAGAGGTGCAGTGACATCCATCTGCTCCGGGGCCCCTTACACAGACAGGGCTATGGAGTCGGTAAGTCAAAGCTTCGACTCCCACTCCTTCATACATGGCGCATCTTTAAATAACTGCTGTAGAAAAAAATGGTAACATCAGGCTTTTATCACCTTAAGATACAGATTTACATGCCCTTGGTTTCCTGACAGTTTACATTAGACATGACCAGTAGCTGATCTGGCCGCGCTTGCATTGTTTGCCCTTTCTTATCTGATGGCAGGGAACATGAACGAGCTTTGAAGGGACTGGGGAGAAAGATCTTGTATCTTTTGTATAGAGAATCCACTGGTTGTAATGTAATTATATGAGTAAACATGCAGATGCTCTCTGCTCAGCCCCATTCCCTCTCCCCCTGCAGCCTTCGTTCATGAAGGAATGAACGAAGGCTGCCTACTAGGAGCTTATCTTCTCTCCTGAGCAGATAAGAGGGAGAATCAAAAGGCATATAGCTTCTGCACAATACAGTTATCCCTGTGGATTAGCTAAACAATGTTTACTCAACTACAGAGACTGAATATCAGAAGCCTGCAAGGGAGGTGGAGTGATGACATCACAGAGGGGGTATTTGTTTTATACACAGAAACACAATGTCCCTTTTTTCAACCCTCAAGAGGGGATTATCTGCCTGTTAGGTGAGGAACTCACTTCTCGGCAAAACCCCTTTTAAGCTATTTAGGTAGATCTTAGATTGACAAACAAAATGGTAACAATGTTTTGAACTTGACTTTCAGGCTCCATATCCCACCATCCACTATAGCTTTGTACTTGAGACTACCATCATTTTATAGACAATCATCTTACCTATCTTATACATAAATTTATATTTATACATAACTTTGACTTGAAAGTATTTAGCATCTGCTTAGTTCTGCAGATTCTTTCCTGTAACTGCATTGTTAGGCTATGTTCACACGGCTTATTTCAGAACGTATTTAGATCGGATTGCCGATCGTAAATACGTTCTGAAATCAGTTGAAAATCGGTTGCAATTAAGTGTCACTAAGTGTGGCACGTATTTGTAACTGATTTCCCGACGGATTCACCATCTACAATCATTGTAGGTGGTGAATCCGTCCGTAAATAATTGACATGCACATTGTTTTTCCGTCCGGATTGCCGTCGTCAATCCGCGGCGGCAATCCGGCACGGAAATACGCGTCGTGTGAACGACGAGCCGTATTTTCTATTGAAATCAATAGAAATGGGCTGTTACTTATTTCTGACTGATTTGCCGACGGATTGACGATCGTCAATCCGTCAGCAAATGCGCGGCGAAATAAGCCGTGTGAACGAGGCCTTAATGTTTTGCTCCTAAAAATCAAAATGTTAATTTGTATTATTTTGTTAGTATTTTGGGAAATCCACCTTTTGGCTTTCAGCACTGCCTGAATCCTTCTGGGCTCTGGATCGGATTCAAGCAAAATCTGATCCCAGGTCACTTCTACACGTTCTCAATGTTGGTGCAGACTGGACTAGGGTATGAATACAGCTTTTTCTTCACCTCTACCCTCGGGTGTTGGTTTGGGGACTGTGGAGGCCAATACAGCAACTCTGCTTCGTTGTCATTGAACCATTTCTTCGCCGACCTTGACGTCTGCTTCAGGTCATTGTACTGCTGGAACACTATGTCGTTCTTTTCATACCCATAGTACTCAAGTATAAGAAGTAACTAATCTTGTAGGACGCTCACATATAGCTCAGCATTGAGATCACCATTGATCCTGGTCAAGCATCCAACATCTATGACTGTGAAACATCCACATATCAGGCTTCCTTCACCGAATTTGACAGTTCCTTTAGTTTCTCGATCCGTTGGTCCCATTCTCCCAAACAGGGCTGTGGAGTCGGCAAGCCAAAGCCCCGACTCCTCAATTTCCCAAACCTCCGACTCCTGACTCCCTCATACACGGCGCATGTTTAAGTGATAACTTTACTGTAGTAAAATGGTAACATCAGGCTGTTTATCACCTTATGATACAATAATCAAGCTATTTAGGTAGAACAGACACTGACGAGCAAAAGGGTAACAATGTTTTGATCTTTTGAACACTTGTGGGTAGAGTTGAAGAAAAAGCTGTATTTGTATCCAAGTCCAGTCTGCACCACCATTGGGAATGTGTAGAAGATACCTGGGATCAGATTTTGGTCAAGTCCTGCTTGAATCTGATTCAGATCCCAGAAGATTCGGGCAGTGTTGAAAACCAAAGACAGATTTCCCAAATACTAACAAAATTATAAAAAATAACATTTTGATTTTTAGGCACAAACAATGCAGTTACAGGAAAGAATCTGAAGAACCAAGCAGATGCTAAATACTTGCAAGTCAAATTTATGTATAAGATAGGTAAGATGACTGTATATAAAATTACAGTAGCCTCATGTACAAAGCTGTAGTAGATGGTGAGATATGGAGCCTGAAAGTCACAAGTTCAAAACATTGTTACCCTTTTGCTTGTCAGTGTAAAATATATTTATGGAATATGACTTTAGAACCCCAAAAAATTGTAAATATGCAAAACACCACAGGAACATTTGTGGAGTCTCTGAATTTGTTCTGAGAAATAGTATTGCCTCCAATAGATCCTGCATACATGACCTCACATCTGATCTCATTATTTCCAGGCTAGAGAACGGCCTCTCTACACTAACTTGGGTTGGGGGAAATCGGTGACCACAGGGGCAACATCTCTAACAATGTCAGGGTATAAAAGAATTGCCTCAGCCACAGTCAGTTTTGATGAATGCTTGAACTGTTCTACTTTTTTGAAAGCAGGTGAAAAATTTTGCTGAAATCTGTTTGCCCTGGGAGCAAGATCTTTCCCCCTGGGGCAGCGCTTTGCCTGCTCCATGTCATCAGTTACACTCCTCTTGTGATGAGGCTGAAGATATGGAAGCAGTAGCACTGGCCGGACCCAATTCCTCTTGCTCTTTGCATCAAACTAACTGGACCAACTTATTATATATTTTAGGAGTCTGAGTCCGTCCATTTTATGACGACTCCGACTCCACAGCCCTGCTTCCAAACCCATTTGCTCCCATCAGAGCCCGGTCTATTGATTTTTGTCTCTGCTCCAAATCACCAGTTTCCAATCTTCTTACTGTTTACCTTTTCATACTTTTTTGCAAACTCCAGCTGATGCTTCTTATGATGTTGAGGCTTCTTCCCCTTTTTCGGGCCATCATTCCAGGCCTGTGTAATGCGCCCGGTGCTTGCATGGACATCTGTGATCTCACTCTAATGAAGCCTACGAGCCGCCTCCACTGCTGTGTCTGTGGCATTAGAACTGATCGACCTTGTGATGAGCGACTTGTTGACTCTGATATTTCCCCTGGACGTCACCTCTTGGCTTTGGACGGACTTCATTCCTTATTCTTCCAGTTGTCAGAGCCTCACGTGATGCAGTTTGGCAATGTTCTTGTCCCAGAGACGCTATCGATGAGCTGGATTATGCTGCTCCTCTTTTCTTGGAGAATCTTCTTCATGGCTCGAACCAGTGACCTTTCACTTGGGAATCAGCCTAATAACCCACTGAGCTATTAGGGAATGTGAGAACAGATTGTAATTTGTAGTAATAAGAAGAATAAGATTGTCCCACCACCAGGAGCAAAACAGTAACAATGCAGTTACAGGACACAAATCTGCAGAACTAAGCATATACTAAATAGTTGCAGATCAAAGTTTTGTATGAGAGCCAAGTTGATTGAACATAAGACTACCATCGTTTTATAGACATACCGGTAGTAGATGGTGAGATATGGAGCCTGAAAGTCAAAAGTTAAAAACATTGTTATCCTCTTGCTTGTCAGTGTAAAATATATTTTTATTGGATACAATTGTAGAGCACAAAAAACTTAAATTATAAATATGCAAAACGCTGCAGCAACTAGGGAAAACCATTTTCAACAACAACGTCCTGAATAACTTATAATAATAATTTGTGGAGTCTATGAATTGGTTCTGAGAAATACTTTCGCCTCCATCAGATCCTGCATACATGACCTTACATCTGATCTCATTATTTCCAGGCTAAAGAACGGCCTCTCTACACTAACTTGGGTTGGGGGCAAAGCGGTGACCACAGGGGCAACATCTCTAACATAAAGGAATTGCCTCATTCATAGTCCATTCTGATGAATGGTTGAACTCTTCTACTTTGAGAGCAAGTGAAATTTTTTTTGCTGAAATCTGGTCAATCTGTTTGCTATGGGAGCGGAATATTTTCTCCTATGGCAACACTTTTTTTGTCTGCTCCATGTCCTCAAACTCCCCATCTGATGAGGCAGAAGATATGGGAGCAGTAGCACTGGCAAGATACAATTCCTCTTGCTCTTGGCACCGCATTGAACTAACTGGACCAATTTATTATATAGTTTGGTAGTCGGCCCATTTTATTACAAATCTGACTCCCATCAAAATGGTCACCGACTCGGACTCCACAGCCTTGGCAGTATGGATAGCAGAGGTGCAGTGACATCCATCTGCTCCGGGCCCCCATACACAGTAGGGTTAGCAGAGGTGCAGTGATATCCATCTGCTCCGGGGCCCCATACACAGTAGGGTTAGCAGAGGTGCAGTGACATCCGTCTGCTCCGGGGCCCCATACACAGTAGGGTTAGCAGAGGTGCAGTGATATCGGTCTGCTCCGGGGCCCCATACAGAGTAGGGTTAGCACAGGTGGGGTGACATCTGCCTTCTCCTGGGCCCATACACAGTAGGGTTAGCAGAGGTGCAGTGATATCCATCTGCTCCGAGGCCCCATACACAGTAGGGTTAGCACAGGTGGGGTGACATCTGTCTGCTCCAGCGACCATACACAGTAGGGTTAGCAGAGGTGCAGTGACATCCGTCTGCTCCAGGGCCCATACACAGTAGGGTTAGTAGAGGTGCAGTGACATCGGTCTGCACTGGGGACTCACACACAGTAGGGTTAGCAGAGGTGCAGCGACATCCGTCTGCTCCAGGGCCCCATACACAGTAGGGTTAGCAGAGGTGCAGCGACATCCGTCTGCTCCAGGGCCCCATACACCGAAGGGTTAGCACAGGTGGGGTGACATCTGCCTTCACCAGGGTCCATACACACAAGCGTTAGCGGAGGTGCAGCGACATCCGTCTGCTCCGCGGCCCCATACACAGAAGGGTTAGCAGAGGTGCAGTGACATCCGTCTGCTCCAGGGCCCCATACACAGTAGGGTTAGTAGAGGTGCAGTGAGATCGGTCTGCACTGGGGACTCACACACAGTAGGGTTAGCAGAGGTGCAGCGACATCCGTCTGCTCCAGGGCCCCATACACAGTAGGGTTAGCAGAGGTGCAGCTACATCCGTCTGCTCCAGGGCCCCATACACAGTAAGGTTAACAGAGGTGCAGTGATATCCGTCTGCTCTGGGGCCCCATACACAGTAGGGATAGCACAGGTGGGGTGACATCCATCTGCACTGGGGACTCGTACACAGTAGGGTTAGCAGAGGTGCAGCGACATCCGTCTGCTCCAGGCCCCATACACCGTAGGGTTAGCAGAGGTGCAGTGATATTCATCTGCTCCGGGGCCCCATACACAGTAGGGTTAGCAGAGGTGCAGCGACATCCGTCTGCTCCAGGGCCCCATACACAGAAGGGTTAGTAGCAGTGCAATGACATCCGTCTGCGCCAGGGCCCCATAAACAGAAAAGTTAGCAGAGGTGCAGTGACCTTTTGCTCTGGGGCCCCATCTGCAGTTCATACTGGGGTGAGCTCCTCCATTGTAATGTTCACCTCTCACATCATTGGCACATGGTGCTTCACGGTTTCCTAGTCACTTCATAATGGCACCATTTGTCAAGTTACAATACACTTTTTCATCATAGCAGCAGATGAACAGATCACAAACTGAGCGGTTTTGTAAATACTGCCACCCTTGGCCTGAAAGCCGATAATCCTTTCCTTTTGCAAATCTGACAGCAATGAAGAATATGTATGTAGACGGCCTATCGCATACCTTACATACCCACCAAGCCAGCTCACCACATGTGACTTGCTTCGTGTTCCTTCCCACATTGAAAGTAGAAGTGGTCTTCATAATGTGATTCAACTGTGTAGGTACAATATAAGCAAAAGCTGTCATGAAGTGGATTTGATGTCTGCTGTCTTCTCTCCTAGAGCGTGTAGCTTCTAGCTTCTGCCATATATAACCTCTCTGGATCTTTCTTCCACAGACTGCGAATGGAAATGTTGAAGCCAAGGTTGTCTGTTTCTATAGGAGGAGAGATATATCCAGCACTCTGATTTCTTTAGCCGACAAACATGCAAGTAAGTGCTTGACTTTCATTCCGCCTCCCCTCCTCCATATGTCCTGGACTGTTTGGGGAAACTTTCCTAATCCTTCATTCTCTACTTGAAAGATCCGGATACTTTGCAGCCTCGTGCAGTTAAAAAGTCAACCGCTAGCACTCTTACATGTCCAAGTGGGAAGACTTCTTGGGATCGCAATTATCGCAAGAGGAGTATATGGCGGCAGGCGGCCCGGTCTTCCGCTTCTATCCAGAATAAGGAGAATCAATATAAAGTGCTAATGTACTGGTATCACACACCTGCGTTGCTACATAGGTTAAGCCCTTTGGTGCCGGATGTGTGTTGGAGGTGTGGGAGACCGGGGGCGGATGTCCCTCATATATTTTGGTCCTGTGTAATGGTTGTCCCATTCTGGAAAATGATCCAGTCCCTAGCTTTTGAGGTTGTTCAAACCTGGATCCCCCTACGCCACAGACCTATCTCTTGAACATCCCGTTTCCAACTCTTGGCCGGGCTTTGGGTAGTTTGTTCTTGTATATTATCACAGCAGCCAAATGTTTGATAGCTGCGCACTGGAAGCAGACTTCCCTCCCTGTTAGGGAAACTATATGTGCCCGGGTTCAGGAGATCACCTCACAGCCCTTAGCGCGGACGAATTGGAGTCCTTTGACAAGATATGGAAAGCCTGGGATTATTTTGGGATCGATCAAGACCTCTAGGCTGCTCCCTTGATCAGATGGCTACGTGCTGCGGACCTACGAGATGCCTTACATGTGTCTTGTCTGGCGTTTGTCCTTGCTAAATTGATCTAGATATCACAACTCTTGAATAACTTAATGATTGTTTGTTTCATAGCTATATCCATAATCTCTAATACACTGGAAATATGTACTCTGATATTAATATTGTATGTCTGGTTCACCACATGCTATATGTTATGATATGATTAACATTTACCACAGTGTTTTACCTTGATATAATGTCAATAAAAATAGTTTAAAGAAAAAAAAAAAAAAGTCAACCGCTGATTCCATACGATGGTGAAATCTGCAACAACCTCTCCACCATACTTGTAAGGATCTTGTTGGAGCGTTCACCAGGGTAAAATTTGTCGCTCTATAAATGAATCTGTCCCCAGATAGAGCCACCACCGCAGGGTGTAGCACATGGTGTGGATTTAAGGGCCGTTCACACGGCTTATTTTGGGCACGGATTCCAGCGGATTGCGTGCCGTACTGCGCTGCAATATGGCTGCAATCCGTCCCAGCCATTACGGTAATCCACAGTTCTCATAGAGAACTATGGATTCCGTCTCTCCTCCCCAGCTCGGCGGAATACGCGCCGTGGATAATGAAAGTCTATGGGGCCGGCGGGCAGCGCCCCCGCCCCCTTACTCAAGCCATATTGCGGGCGGAATCCGTCCCGCAATTACGGCTTGAATAAGCCGTGTGAACCGGCCCTTAGAAACCATCAGCAAGACCTGAGACGTACATTCTGCAGTGTTTGATGGGGGGTAGAAAGCCCCATTCACCAGTATTGCACTTTGGATTTTCTGTGCAGAGTCCGTAGCAAATCCAAGGAGGGGGAATGTGACCTACATTGGGATTTTCAATTTGATTTTGTATTGTTGTTTTTTTTACTTACAACTCTTTTGTTGTATGTTTGATCTATCGCGTAGTGAATGGATGTCTTATCGTTGCTCATCACATGGGATTGCTTAATGGACTGGCGAAATGCTCTGCGCAAATGTCTTTTGGGTTGTAGGGTCGCCCATATCACAGGGAGACGATGTCTGCTTCCTAAAAGATAACTGGATGCACGCACTACGACAAATCTGGCAAACACATGCCTAACTGTGTATGTACATGAGCAGATGTAAGGGGATGGGTAACGAGATTTCTTGGTTCCGCGGTTCCGCATTCTGCCGCACTATCTGTTCTCCTAATCAGAGGCTCACACAGCTTTCCCTTTCCTGCTGTTTCATTACCAATTTGTCTTGCCAGAAACAGATGAACCATTAATGGTGTAAACTAGTAACTGAGGCTTTGTATGTGCTGATTATTATGTCTCCAAACCTTTTGTTTACCGTATATACTCGAGTATAACCCGAGGCACCTACTTTTGCCACAAAGAAATGGGAAAACTTATTGACTCGACTCAGTATAAGCCTAGAGTGGAAAATGCAGCAGCTGCTGGTAAATTTAAAAAATAAAAATGGATGCCAATAAAATTACATAGGCAGGTATATGTCCCCAATAGGCAGATATATGCAGTTTGTCCCGTATAGACAGTTATATTTCCCCCACCCTCCCCGCATAGACAGTTTTAGGCAGTTTAATTTCCCGTATAGGCAGGTATATCCTACCAATAGGCAGGTATTTGTACAAGTACTCACCTTTCCCCCCTGCTCCGAGGCTCTCCCTGCGATCCTTCTTCTGGCACAGGCGGTGTGACGTCATCAGGCCGCACGGGTAGTGTGATGACACTCATGCCGCCTGTGGCCTTCCAGAGTCCTCTGCAGAGCATGGAGCACTTGTTCTCTGCTCCGCAGTGGTACCTTCAGCTGTATGTGCTCCCAGAGGAGTCGCATACAGCTGAATAGATCGCTGCCGTGTCCAGGCCATGGTAGCGCACGCATGCAGACAGTGACTCGAGTATAAGCTGAGGAGGACTCTTTCAGCACATTTCTTGTGCTGAAAAACTCGGCTTATACTCGAGTATATACGGTTTTCTTTTTTAAATCAAGCGGGAGCTGTCACCTTGACTGCATGAATGTGGCATTTGTAGAATCTGTAAAGCGATGACAGAACGTGTCTCGTAGCACTTTGTAATGAATGAGCGTGAAGCATTGCCAGCTCTGGGAATGTCTTTCGTTAGATGATGGATATGAGGGTTTTGATATTTACTTACCCTTTTTATTTTTTTTTGACCTGTTGCAGGTCTCAAAGGGAATGTGTCATTAGAAAATGTCCCGTTGTTTGTCATGTTTTTATGTTAAACATATTTGTTAAGAATTTTTTTTTTCCGCCTAGAAATTTGGATCTTATTCTGGGTATTTGAGCGCTGCAAAGTCTGAAAATCCCATCCATTCTGTGCCAACAGCTCTAGTTTGAGATGCTGATTGCATGATTCTGCTTGGTTCTTGTGCTTAATTTCTTTATAAATCTGTAGTGCAGATGAATGGAATCGAAGTTGCTCATGCACATTCATGTTGTTGTTTCTTGTGGTGTTTTTCAGCTATGTCTACACAGCAGAGGTTTCCTGTTGGGTTTTCGGTGGTTTTAGTATTTTGAAACCGCAGAAAATCCGACAGAGAAACGTCCATATGGTTTAATGCAAAAAAAGACTTGTAATCTACACAGGTCGTCTTTTTTTCTGCTCAATTTTGTGCGCCGGTGGTTTTAGGAACATGTTATAAAATCCGAAGGAGTCCAGAGGAAATTTACTATTGAAGACTATGTAAACCGCTGGATGGGTTTTTGGCACAGGTTTTGGACCGCTCTGCTGAAAAACTGCTCAATTATTTATAGACAGTATATAAATTTTGCATACATTAAAAATTGCCCAAAAAAACAGACTAAAAACCACCCCAAAAACTTGTCGGAAACCAGCTGCTTTGGACAAAAAAACTGACAAAATACTCTGGTTCAAAACAGTTTTTAGGTTTTGGTTTCGACGATATTTTTCGTCTTCTGCTCTGTAGACCTAGCCTAAATGTTCTGAAATGTATGTTTTTTTTTCTTCTGTTTCACATAAATTTCCAACATTTCTTAGCACAATATTGAGTGACCAGTACTTTCAGCAACATATACTTGGTAAGGAGGCAATGCCGGATCTCCAAAACTAGAGCTGATTGAAAATAACACCCATTTTTCTCTGAATCAGCACCCCAAACATGCTCAAAAGCGGTTTCAACTATTAAGGCTCTGTCTACACTGCACAGAAAAACGTCTGTTTTTTCAGCGTTTTTCATTTTCTAAAAACGCTGGGAAAACGACTGTAATCATCTCCCATAGACTCTAATGTAAAACCCTCCTGCTGTCTACACTGAGCTTTTTTCTGCTCGTTTTTTTTACTGGTCATATTTTGCAACATATTCTAAAAAAACACAAGCGCTGGGCAGAAAATTTACTACAGGAGTCTATGGAAAGCGTCGGACATTTTTTGGCATAATTTTTCAATGAAAACCCACCCAGGAGACCCAAGCCCCACCTATAGTGGGTGTTAATAAAGGTTATCAATATTCCAACATAGAGACTGAGTCAATTTGCATATAAAATTCTTTCCTCTTTACTAACGTAACATAACGTATGGAATATAAAAATTTGGCTAAATGCCTATACATTCCAAATCATCGTGTTAGCATACAATCATATGTCAGTACTTAGCTGTAGTAGTTTCAGCAAATGTACAGGCAGTCCCCAGGTTATGAACGGGATAGGGACTATAGGTTTGTTCTTAAGTTGAATTTGTATGTAAGTCGGAACATGTACATTTATTAAATGTAACTCCAGCACAAAAAGTTTTTTTTTTTTTTTTTTAGTTTTGTATAGTGCAGTGAAGGATTTTTATATTTGTTTTGCTGCCTGTGCTCCTGTTAAGATTTCCCCTCATTTTCACCTCATGTGCTGCTGTGGCATGCTGGAACTTGTCATTCTACAGCTACTATCTGCTCTGGAACATGGAACTCCAAGTGGCAGCATGCGCCATAAGTCTCCGTTTGTAACTAGGGGACAGATGTGTCAGAACGGTGTAAGTCGGGGACTGCCTGTATTCACATTTCAGTGGTATTCAAGCTGACCAAAAGTGAGCAAAACGCTCCGTGCTCCACGCAGCTGCAACGTTTCGGAAATCAAGTTTCCTTCATTGGGATTGCATACCACTGAAATGTGAATACATGGGCTGAAACTATTACAGCTAAGTACTGACATATGATTATATACTAGCACGATGATTTGGAATGTATAGGCATGTAGCCAAATTTTTATATTCCAATACGTTATTTTACATTGGTAAAGAGGAAAGAATTTTATATGCAAATTGACTCCTCCCTTTATGCAATCAATATTCCAACATAGAGACGAAGTGAAAACTTCCACGAGGTGGCTGAACACGTTGTCAGTACTTTTAGAATTCTAAACACATATGGCACTTTTATGTTCATTGGTTAATAAAGGTTATACCTTATCAAATTTGCATACAAGTGTCTGTGTCCTTGTTTGTACCGTTCGTAATAAAAATATCACGTTTGAGTCGCTAATTATTTTTGTGAAATTCATAATTTTTCCGCTAAAAATCTTTTTATTTTTTATTTTTTTTACAGATTTTGGTGCTAATAAAGTTATCTTGCTTCTGATGGTAAAAATAAGTGTTTTTTTAAACGGATTTTGCCGCAAGAATCCATGTTACGGATTTTGGCGCTAAAATCCTTTACTTTACAGATTTTGGCGCTAACAAACATTTTTTGTGACGCTAAAAATACTTTTTTTTTTATGGAGTTTGTCACTAACATGTTTTTTACGGATTTTGGCGCTATTTACATTTTCTCACTTTTGTCCATAAAAACGTATTTAAGCGCCAAAATTCGTAAGAAATGCACTTTAAGGCCAAAATCTGTGAAAAAAAAAATAATAATTTTGGCGACAAACGCGAGAACTTTTAGCGCCAGAATTCGTAAAAATAATTACAAGATGACATATAAATGCAATAATGTGCTTTATATCCCATTTTTTAGGGTGGAGTTACATCCAATCGCTTAATCTATGCATACATTAAAAAAGACTTGAAGAAAAGCAAAAAAAGCGCCAAAAAACACAAATTGCGGAAAAAAACGGCCTTTTTTTCAGCTGCTTTTGACAGGCAGTGGACAGAAAACGCAGTTTCATGAACGTTTTTTAGTGATTAGTTTTCAGGCCGTTTTTTGTCCACTGCAGTGTAGACATAGCCTAAGTCAGCAAAATGATTGTTCCCCAGTGTTATAGATCCTGAAATCTTGCAGTTTTAACTTTGGCCACTAGGCCTAATAATAGTCTGACACATTCTGTTCTGTAGAGAGAACTTCTCAGCAGTCTGCTCATTATCAGCACAAGCAGGGTTACACTGAGAGGTGTCACTAATGTATACAGAACACAGGAGCCACCAGTCCCAATAGGAGATGTCACAGCTCCCCCTCCCTGGACACTGACTTCTTCCCAGGTCACAGTGCCTAGAAAACTCTCCTATAGAATTCAATGGGTCTGCTCCTGTTCACAGACTCCTATGTCCATGAAGCTGCTGTAAAGCATCTCTCTAAAGGCTGTTAAGGCAGCTCAGGTAAGATGACTGCCCCCATAATCCTGTACAGAAAAACTTAAGAGAAAATGTTTTTTAATTATTAAAAACTGACTGCAATACACAGGCCCTGCTGTTACCGTAGGTTCACACAAATTTCAAAGCGTATTCCATTTTAAAATCCTTGTGTAATTGATGGGCCAGTCCACAGTGTGATTCACTCTTTGAGCTACAGAGCGGATTTTTCAGATTTGTGGTGTGAAAATAATGCAGTATGTACATTCTTTAAATGGGATCCTCTTCGGATTCCACTCTGGGATGGATGACTTGGGTTAGGCCCATTTACAGGGGGCTAACCTGTGTCAAAGTATGGGCAGCACGTTGGCTCGGTGGTTAGCACTGTTGCTGTGCAGCGCTGGGGTCCTAGGTTCAACTGCCAAAAATCACAATATCTGTAAGGAGTTTGCTTGTTCTCCCTGTGTGTGGGTTTCCTCCAGGTACTCCCTTTTTTTTTTTTTTTTTTCCCCCTCCCACACTCCGAAAACCTACAGATGGGGTCATCTTGAATTTTGACTGAGCCCCAATGGGATAGGGACCAATATGAATAAGGGCAATCTCTGTACAGCGCTGCAGCATATAATGGCGCTATATATATATGAATATGATAATAAATAACCTTGACTGGAATCGGAGGTTTCGCCGCAGACTTTTACGGAGTATTACAAGTCTTATTTTTGTAATTGGAAAAGGCCAAAATTTGCACCTACTGTAAGAGAGTAGATCGAAGGAATCCGATTTCCATCACTAATCCATTGTATGCTTTGATAAGTGCAGTTTATGGTATTTAAAGAAGGAGAGACTGGGACACCTTCATGGCCCACTCCTTGTGTACGCAGATGGCTCATTGAAGAACCCCACAGTTATCTGATCATATTACTTGTTTTAAGGGTGTTTAAAGAATACTTTAATCATCCAGACACTCTGCCTGATGAGCATGTGATCTAGACTTGGTAAATAGGGATAGTACATGTACAGATAGACTCGCCCATTGAGATGTCAGTATGGCCAGAGGTCATTTGGTTAAGTTGTCCACTTATCTGCTTGTCAAGTAGTCTCAAAAATATGGGAATCTAGAAAGAGAACAAAGAGTGACTTTCAACAACTATATTAACTATTTTGCCATAGGCAAACTTAAACTCTATCAGTTCTCAGTCTATAAAGCACTAAAACGTAACTTTTATTGTGTACAACTTAACCTCTATAACACACTTTGTTAAAAACCTTATTTCTAACCTCTCAATTTGTCTCATAAATGTATCCCTTTCTAATTGTGACGGAATAACTCCTTTTCTATTATCAAATCTGGTGGAACACCACCTATTATATCAGCAGGGAAACCCTATATATACAGTGATTTGCTAACTGCAGAAAGGATCCAAAACATCTTACTTGGGCAATCATCCCTAATCTGATGGCATGAAGCATATAAAGTTGCCTTGTGAAACCCTCTGCAGCAGGTAACACAGTGAAAAGAGGTAGAAAATCACAAATCAAAATGTCATGCCTGAGCTCCCCTTGCCCATCAGATTAGGGATGATTGCCCAAGTAAGATGTTTTTGGATCCTTTCTGCAGTTAGCAAAATCGCTGTATATATATATATATATATATATATATATATATATATATATATATATATATATATATATATATATATATATATATATATATATATATATATATATATATATATATATATATATATAGTTTTTCTGCTGATATAATAGGTGGTGTTCCACCAGATTTGATAGTAGGAAAGGAGTTATTCCTTCACAAGTAGAAAGGGATAAATTTGAGACAAATTGAGAGGTTAGAAATCAGCTTTTTAAAAAGTGTGTTATAGAGGATAAGTGTTGTACATAATAAAAGTTAAGTTTTAGTGCTTTATAAACTGAGAACTGATAGTTTGTTTGCCTATGGCAAAATAGTGAATATAGCACTTATTAGCTTGTCATAGGTCCTCAATACAGGAAGGATCTGCAGTAATCTAGGTAGGTAGGCAGGTGGACAATATTCCTTTACTTCGCACAATAAGGGTTATTGAGGTGGTTTTAGGGTGGAAACCAAAGAGTCGACAGAAATGGCTCATAGGAACGTTTAGACAATGTGAGGCTCTGGGGTCCCGTTTCTCTTTTACCCTAGAATGAGCACTGATCTGCAATGTAGCAGGGTGATCCGTGCTAGTTGATTTTCATTTTCCATGGCCCAAAGATCGGGAGTGTTGTGCTCAAATGATCGTTCATGTGATCGCTCTTCGGGTCTGTTCACACGGCTTATTTGGACGTTGATTTTTCACCACCGGAAAAGGCATCAAAACCTCACCTGAAACGCATTTCTTCAGAAGAGGTTTTGAGCAAGGTATTCACACATACAAATTAATAGCCAGGCTAAAAACCGTGCCGAAAAAAAACGCGTTCCTATAGTGATTCCATTGATTCGTATAGTGATTTTCAGCATTGAAAACGCTTCACCAATTGGCATGACACTACTTTTTCAGTGCCCAAAACATGGAAAAACCTCGTTGTGTGTGAACTACAGCGGAATCAATGAAAATGAACTAAGGACATTTTGGAGGCTTTTTTGATGCTGTTTTTGGAGATGAAATGCTCCGAAAACTGCATCAAAATCGCCCGTGTGAACATACCCTGGCAGAGCAGTTTACATTCTTGCCGGTTGGTTATATGACGGGATATGCTAACAATCACTTTTAACCCAGAATTAAAAAAATGTGATTCTGGTGATCATCACCCCACGCAGTAGGCCCTTATATTTACAAACATGTCCATCTCCTGTACCTCAGAGTGTTCTTATCATGCCGTTTCACGGAGTCTGCTCTTCACAGCCAGCTTCAGGCTCCCACATCCTGTCAAGGCTGTGGGCAGTTCTACAGCAGTGACTGACATTTCAGCTCTGCTATTCCTAGGCAAACCTGCTAGAGGGATATTGATGATGGAGGGGTTTTAACAGCAGGGCACAAGACTACAGAGCTCTAGTGGGTTAAAATTTGTCAGAAAGAAAAGCAAGCTTCTGTGCTGCTGAGAGACAGTAGGAAGTGAACTCGCCATCCCAGCCAGGGCTGTAAGAGCATAACAAAGTGTTCGGTAGCCAAGGGAAGCTTGTGTACATAAGCAGGAGGTAAGAACTCCTCTAGCTCTGAAAGGAAGCAAAATCAGAACAATGTTATATTTGATCATATTCTTGATTGACATTTGCCTATATGTTTAATTCATTACCAACACATATATAGCGGGCATCCTCTACACAGGAGGCTGGTGTCAGCTGCTAATTGCAACTGACACCCGTCGCTAACAGCAGAGAACAGATCTGGCTTCGTTCCCTACGGTCTTAACCCTTAAAGGGGTTGTATCGCTACAAAGATCATGTCTCAGATTATGGGGGACAGCAAAAATAAGCACTTTTGTAATTGGTTTGCATTACCTCAGTCACTTGGTTTAGCAGATATGAGCTTTTCTATGCATCTGTGTTCTATTTCTGCTGCTGCTGATTGGGACACGCCCCCCGGCTAGATCCCGCCCCGGACATGCCCCTGCACTGGTTGGCTGGCTGACATTTCATTCAGCCTGTTGGGATACGCCCCCAGACACGCCCCCTGCGCTGTGATTGGCTGCCAGCACACTCTGTGTTTACTCCTCTCTGAGCTGTTAAAATCGATGGTGAAACCAAGGGCTGCTGGCTCTATACTCATCTCCCAGCTCTAGGGTGAATGATCTGGGCAATTACTGGCTGTTTAAGTCACAGATATAACAATATTATAGAGTCTCCTGTCTGTTAACAGGGGGAGAGGAGGAGGGGGGGGCAGTATGCATTGCTTCATATTACACAGTAAGACAGACTGCTGTCTGATAAGAGGGGGAGCAGTGTACACTCCTCACAAGTGTTTCATCAGTTCAGACTGTGTGTATAACTGCTTATAGCACAACAAGGAGCTTGTGGAGCCTGGAGATGAAGGCGCTGCAGATCTCTTCTCTCCAGACATCCTTCTGCTGCCTTACACACAATGATGTCACAGCTTCAGTGAGGAGAGACACGCCTCCTGGGAGGGGAGATTCGCCTCTGGATTTCAAATTCAATCTCAGAGAATTAGCTGAAGAGCACGAACAGTTCAAATGATAAAACTCCTTTAAGATGATGTGATTTATCCTGCTCTCAGTGGGGGCAGCATAAACCACCTGACTGGTTCCCTTTAATATTAAAGTGTGTAAACAAAAAAAAAAAATAAAAAAAAATTTGAAGTATAAAAAATCTTTTGCCATTTTACAAATACAAGTTGCACATAATTGGTATCTCCATGTCCATAAAATTCTGATCTATTAAGCTATAACTTCATTTATCCTGTATGTTGAGCTCCATAGAAGAAAGAATTCCAAATTGCAAAATTTTTTTTTGGGTCTTTTCATCCCCTTAAAATTGGAATAAGTGATCGGAAAGCCATGTGTATCCCAAAGTGGTACCAATAAAAACTACAATTCAGCCAGCAAAAATGCGCCATTCCTCAGGTCCATGGATGGGAAAAACAAAAAAGCTGTTGGCCGCACAAAATGGCACTGTAGCACAAATTTAAAAAATGTTTTTGTAATTTTTTTTTTCATGTTACCAGTACTAAAATAAAAACCTTACATATTTGCTATTGCTGGAATCCTACCAACCTGCTGAATACAGATAACACATCAGTTCTAGCAAAGAGTGAATGGCGTAAAACCAAAAACACTGTTAACATGGCGCAAGTATATTTATTTATTTTAATATATACACTTCGCCCCACTTAGAATATATTGGGAAGCGGGATTAAAATGTTATGGTATGGTCAATGACGCTATTAAAAAGATGATCTTGTCCCGCAGAATAAAAGCCCCCATATGTCTCTGTAGAAAAATAAAAAAATTATGGCTCTGGGAAGGCGAGGAGGAAAAAACGAAGAGCCATATTCTTCTGACTGGTTCTCGGGAAGGGGTTGAAGCTAATCCAATATAGCAGTGTTTCTCAACTGCAGTCCTCAAGACCCACCAACAGGTCATGTTCTCAGGATCTCCCACAGAATGCACTAACAATAATTACATCACCTGTGCCATACTGAGGAAATCCTGAAAACGTGACCTGTTGGTGGGTCCTGAGGACTGGAGTTGAGAAACACTGCAATATAGGAACACACCCTAATACTGTTAACATGGCGCAGTACATTTATTTATTTTAATATACACATTTCGCCCCACTTAGAATATATTGGGAAGCGGGATTTACACGACAAAGACCAAATACCAGTCGGGTTTCCCAACTGATATTTTGTATTTTTTTTTTTTTTTTTTTTGTCACGTGGGGGGCGGTTTTTGTTTGCGGATTCAAGCCTTCACACCCACATTTTCATGTTCTGGCCAAAAACCAAGCTCATGTTTTAAGTTTTTTAAATTACGCCGGCGGTGTAAAAACCTGACCGGCAGAAAAACTGTGCAGTGGGGACTGCTGCACGGATTTTGTATTACAGTCTATGGGGAGCATTGCATGTTTGTGTTCAGACGGTTTGTAAAACCACAAACCATCTGAAAAAGCGACCAATAACCGGCGGCGGGGGGGACAAGCCCTTACAGTACACTTCTTGTTAAACCCCATTCACATGTTGGTCTGTGTATTTAGTATCTTATACGTTATGGTCGAGTATATTATAGATGGCGGGTCTATATGCAAGTCTACTAATGGTGATAGGTGTAGAAGCTGGAGAGGGTGTAATGCTGGGATCGGGCGGAGGAATGAACATGTTCTATATTTTTCGGACCGCTGGCGGTGTAAAAACCGCCCAGTGGAGAACCCGTGCAGTGGGGACCGCAGCACGGGTTTTCCATAAAGGTCTGTGATAAGAGTTTGATAGCCGGTTTACAGAGGGCTTTCAAAACCGAACAGTCTGTAAAACCAGCTGAAAAAGCGGCCGTGGGCACATGGCCTTAGAGGTAAAGTATTGAATGATTTGTGAGTGTTGTATGTGACTGCTGTGGTGTGCAAAGAACTAGTGAAGCCAGTTAAGCGAATAATGTTGTAAACCAAAAACACATTTGCACAGGAAAAAGCGTACAGAAAATGAACTTTATTAACCAGTCGTCAAAACCCTTATATAACATACACCTATTTTGTTATGGTCACGAGTGTTACAACCTCTACAATAAATTTATGGCATCATTAAAGAAGAATGGTGTATACCAAATGAAAAAAAAAAAAAACGTACACAACTGCGCTTTTATTTTTTTCTTCATATTTGCTAAAATGAACACCTAAATATACAAGCAGTGGTATCCAAAGTAAGTGATACTTCTCCCCCTACCATGGGGTGTTGGAATGATCTACAGAGGCGGTGGTAACCTTGTGTGCAAGTAGAGAGCGGTGGAAGCATAAAAAAAGGAAATTAAACATTTTGAAAAAAGTGTTTAATCTGTTGTGTAAGAGGCATCGTCCAACTCATTGAAGCTTTTGTTCATTTTATCTTAAAGGGGCTGTCTCACTACATTGATTCATCTTCAGTCCTGTTTTCTTGGTTTCACTTTGAATTCAGAGGTGTGTTTACTGGCTTCCACTAGGCTGCAGTAGAAGCCAGGTCTGTAGCTATGGCAACCAGTGCTGGCAGCCTATCAGGATAGATCAAACAGGTCTGTAGCTATAGCGACCTAAGGAGCTGATACAGCTCATACAAGAGTGAATATCTTGGAATAGGTAGGACACTGTTAATAGACATATATTGCAAAGTGACTTGTTTTTGCCAGATCTTGAATATAAAAAACAATCCTTGTAGTGAGACAACCTCTTTAAGTTTTAAAATGTATGCCTCGTTTACCTTATTTTCAATAATGTTTACAAAGGAGGAAGCTTCATTTGGTTCACCCATTTTTGCTCCTTTAGTGAATGTGGCTTGGCGGCTCCTGCTCAGTCGTGGGGAGGCGGCTCCTGCTCAGTCGTGGGGAGGCGGCTCCTGCTCAGTCGTGGGGAGGCGGCTCCTGCTCAGTCGTGGAGAGGCGGCTCCTGCTCAGCATGCTGTTTAGGAGGCAGGTGCCGCTACTACTGCAGGAGCTGTATATCCGCCCTACAGAATGCAATGTCACATTGTACATAGCAGTGTGACATTCCATTAGAGGAGGGTAATGTGTGGGCCCCCGGTTGCACCAGCCTCTTGGGCCTATACGTCATCCTGGAGGCAGGGTCATCTAGCACTATAGGAGCCGCCAACCTGCCTTCCCTTATAGAGCAGGAAGGGATGACCTGAACGGAGCAGCATTGCTTCCTTCTCTTCGAACATTGAGAAGGTAACGGAGACAGAATTATAAATAACAGTAAATTTAATAAATTAATAAAATTAAGTCGGTTGGACAACACTTTTTCATGGGGGCTTTGGGTTGTTTTGGGGTTTTTTTTTTTTTCTGGATAAGGGGCAGTAGGCCAAATGATTTTTTTTCTTAGGCTATGTTCACATGGCTTAAAATGGGACGTATTTCAGTCCATAATTACACGCCGTACTGCGTGAATTACGACTGGAATGGGGGCGTGGCCTGGACGCTGAGCTGGAGGGACGCACGCTGCGGGAGCTCCTGCACTCTTGAGGGATTTTGACCCACACATCCTGCTTTATCCTGCTCCTGCTTGCGACCACCCGAGGGAAGCGGGAAGCTGCTGGTGAAGGTGGTGCTCGTGCCGGGTGTCCGTGGTGAAGCAGCGGGCCCTGCAAGAAGTCGGCCCGCTTGCCGCCAGGATCCGCCATCTTGGAAACACCGTGAGGTGCACGGCGCATGCACGCTGGTCTCCCCGCACCGCGGGAAAGAAGTGGCCACCCGGACCAGTCGGGACCCCACCGGCACGCAGAGTCGGAGCGGAGAGCCGCGGAGAGGCCGCCCGACACACAGACAGCGCAGACCTGTTGCTCCGCAGTCAGCTAGTGTGGAGGTGAAAACCGGGACCTTCAGCCTCGCGGCCCAAGTGACTGCAGGACGGACGGAGGACAGAGGTACTGAGGAGAGTACGGGCGCACGCAGAACCAAGAGGGGTAGTGAGTAACTTAGGCCGGTGAGCCTGTATTGTGTCGGGGGATCGCACGTGGCGCGGCCATTTTCCCTACAGCCCGCTTCTATACTCCTGTGCAATAACTCCCACCAACTGGCCTTTGCTGCCTTCCTGTGGCCCTCTGCAATATAACTACCAGGGACACTTCCCATTTGCTCCACAGGGAAGCTGTGTACTAGGCAATCTGCCGATCAACAGTTCACTATCCTGCTGTCTGAAAGCATTCTGTGGCAAACATAATTGAGCCCAGCCCCTAATCCAAAGTGCTGTCCTCTGCTGCACTGATATCATCTGTTATAAAGACTCTGCAGGGTCCAAGCTGCTCTGTGCCCTCCACGGGGTGTGCACTGTCTGATACTCCCACGCCTCTGCGGGTGTACTGCGCACCACTACATGACAGGTCACCTGTCTTAACTTGCTATGACAATCTTGTGCCCCCACTGTGCCTGTGTGAAACACCGGGTGATCCATAAAATGTGACTTTCTGCCTCTGTGTAGAGTCTGGGGGCTCCCATTGTGTAGCATTGACTTCGGCGGGTCATTTATCTTTCTGGATCTATTTCTCACATACCCCGCCTGCCCGCTGTGACACTTATTGCCTCTTCTTAAAGTTGGACTATTATGGCTCCTACCAACCCTCTAAAGCATTGGAAAAACTTGACAAATATCGTAGATCAGAAGTCCCGCCCATCATGGATGCTGAACTCACCGCTGCTATGCAGCCAGATCCAGTTCCAGAAACCTCTGACACAGAATCGTTGAATCCGGAAACGCTGAAAGTGTTAGCTGCCATACACACCTGCCAAGCCACTCTAACTTCACGTATCAAAGAGATCAAGATAGATATCTCCTTGCTAAGGCACGACGCGCAAAAAACACGTGAGCGAGTGACTGAGGCTGAGCAGAGAATCAGCACCTTGGAAGATCAAACTTTGCCATTGACCCGTCGAGTTGAAGAAGCAGAGAGAAATATTACCAGGCTCCATCAGCATCTAGACGACCAGGAGAATCGCTTGCGCAGATGCAATTTGAGATTTGTTGGTCTCCCGGAAGGCGCAGAAAGTTCATCACCAGAAGCTTTCCTTGAAAATCTCCTGATCTCTACATTTGGAAGGGATAAATTTTCAGTTATGTTTGCGGTGGAGCGAGCCCATACAATCTTGCCCAAACCTCCTCCTCCTGGGGCGCCGCCACGCACATTTATTGCCAAACTCCTGAATTATAGAGACAGAGACACTATTCTCCGGCTTACCAGAGAAAAGGGACCTATCCTTATTGGCAACTCTAAAGTACTGGTGTATCCTGATTTCTCCATCGAAATTCAAAAAAAGAGAGCGCTGTTCTCTACAGCCAAACAGAAGCTACATGAGAGGAATCTTAAATACGCCATGCTTTATCCGGCTCGGCTAAAGGTTATGGCGGACAGCAAATCATTTTTCTTTACTACTCCTCAGGAAACCATGGACTGGCTGGACTCTCGGCCCCCAGAGGGAGGCCGTTCCCCATGTCGAGCACCTAACTAACTGGAGTATTGTGTGCGAGCGCTCCTCTAGCTAGTGCTATGCGGTGATACTGCTTGTATTTTTTTCTCCCGTCCCGTCCCCCCTCCCCGGTTTTTTTTTTTTTTCCTTCTTTCCTTTTTCTCTCTCCCTTATTCTTGTCTTTTTTCTACATCTGATGGTGGTAGGAGAAATCCATATATAGGTTTGCTGATTCTATACCCTCGCTACCGGTTTTACTGTGGGACAGTGGATATAGAACTTGCAACTGTTACATGCTACGCAGCACCTTTGATTCACTCCAACGAATTCTGAGGGGGCCTCCTGGCTCTATTATGGGTTCACAGGTTTTTATTGTCTGTGTTCAATAGATTCTCTGTTGTTATGGGAATGTTAGGGGATCCAATATTTCGTACAGTTTATGACGAAATAGGGTGGGTAATGGGGTTTGTTGGGAAGCACCTTGTTAATACTGTATTACTCCTTTTCGCAAGTAAGATACATGATCAATATAATCGGCGCTGCGCAATGGATACTTTGGGTGTAGCGGATGCATGCATCCCATTTGTATTCCTTTCTACAGTCCTACAATGGCGGTTAATACAATTGCTTTGTTGACCTGGAATGTGCGGGGGCTCAATGACCGCATTAAGCGGACACTGGTGTTTAAATATTTAAAGTCACGCAATTGCGACATTGTGTGTCTGCAGGAGACCCATATGATCCCAGATAGGCTATCATTGTTGGGCCGCGCGTGGTATGGTTGGGCATTCCACTCAACTTTTACGAACTGTGCCAGAGGGGTCTCCATTCTTATCAGCCGCAATGTGAGATTTAGCCTCACTAATGCAGTAGTGGATGTCAATGGCAGATATGTTGTATTGGTGTGTCGGATATTCCATGCCCCATTCCTTCTAATAGGTATCTATATTCCACCGCCATACTCCTCCGTTGTTATTAGGGAGGTGTTGGGCATTGTTGTCTCATACCCTTCTATACCCACTATATGGCTGGAGGATTTTAACTGCCCATGGGATAGATATCAGGACCGCTTCGACCCGGCTGGCGTTAGCCCTGGGGATCCTGCACCATCCTCGCTACAATCGTTGTTGGTGGAGTTTGGTATCAGGGACGCCTGGCGCACCTATCACCCAACTGCGCGCATATACTCATGTTTTACCCCTCAATTCAGTGCGCTATCACGTATAGATCTTATGTTACTACAGTCCTCTTTGATTCCAATTGTCGAGTCAGTAACATACTTGGCCAGATCTATATCTGACCATGCTCCTGGGCTATTGAGGCTTAGGTTGGATAACTTGCCTCCCAGAAGTAAATGGCGTTTAAACCCCTTTTGGTTAAAAATTCTGCCTCCACCTTCCTACTTTCTCGACAAGTGGAATAGTTTCTTTCAAGAGAATAGGGGTTCAGCACCAACTCCAGTGATATAGGATGCTTTTAAGGCTGTGGCGAGAGGTGTCATGACTACTGCCATTAACGATTTAAAAAAGGGATTGGCCCACAAGGAGCTACAACTCGCCAGGGATGTCACTGACGCCGAGCTGCAATACACCAGAGACCCAACTAACACACACAGAGATGAATGGCTCTGTAAGGTCAGACTGTATAACTCATGTCTGCACTCTAAAGCCCAAAAACAGGCGTTCTTCAGCAGGCAATCGTATTATGAACATGGTGAGAAATGCGGAAGGATGCTGGCCTGTATAGCTAGGGGCAATGCAGAGCCCCCGGTTATTCCCGAGTTGATCCTCTCGGATGGGACTCGGGTTCGTGAACCTCTGGATATTCTGAATGCTTTCAGAACTTACTATCTGAACTTATACTCCTCACATATCACGACCTCTTCCTCGGAGATTAGCTCCTATTTCTCAACTCTGTCCCTCCCTACTCTGTCCCTGGAAGACAAAACATTCTTAGATGGCCCTTTCACTGAGCAGGAAATAGTAGATGCTGTTCTATCGTTTCAAACTTCAAAGTCACCGGGCAGTGATGGACTCCCTATCGAGTTCTATCGTGATTATATTGGTTGTCTCGCCCCGCAGTTATTGGAAGTATACCAGACGGCTTTCCGGGTTGGGTCCCTGCCCCTCTCCATGCGTGAGGCCATCATTGTGGTTCTTCCTAAGCCAGGCAAGGACCCTTTGTATTTTGATTCGTACCGTCCAATCTCTCTCCTCCAGACTGACATTAAAATACTTGCCAAAATGCTCGCTAGGAGACTAAATAAGGTGATCCTATCAATTGTACACGATGACCAAAC
The DNA here is from genome assembly GCA_025379985.1 of Phyllomedusa bahiana. Taxonomy (NCBI): domain Eukaryota; kingdom Metazoa; phylum Chordata; class Amphibia; order Anura; family Hylidae; genus Phyllomedusa; species Phyllomedusa bahiana. The sequence goes on along the minus strand of JAODAL010006313.1, from coordinate 20,403 downwards.
AGGGTTCATGCCCGGAAAGTCGACTGCATCGAACTTGAGACGATTATACTCCAATTTGCAGGCCACACATGATGAAGTTGGGTCTAGAATTATAGTGTCGTTGGACGCTGCTAAAGCCTTCGACTCCGTTGAATGGTCATATTTATTTCTTACTTTGCAGAAATTTGGTTTCGGTTCCACCTTTATAGATTGGGTGCGTTTGTTATATGCGGATCCTAGATCTAGGGTGACAGTCAATGGCTGGATGTCGGACCCGTTTCCGCTATGCCGGGGCACCAGGCAAGGTTGCCCCCTTTCCCCCCTGTTATTTGCCCTAGCAGTGGAACCCCTAGCAGTCAAAATCAGGTCAGATAATGGCATCAGAGGCCTGTCCTTATCCCCTTTATGCGAAAAAATTAGTTTGTATGCCGATGACGCCCTGTTGTATATGGCAGACCCACAGGAGTCCCTGCATGCCACCCTGGCGGTCCTGACGGAGTTTGGATCTGTCTCGGGACTGACTATAAATTGGTCCAAATCTAACATCCTGCCCTTAGAAGTATCCGTCCCGACGGAAAGAGCAGCTGTTCTCCCGCTGGCCTGGCAGTCTTCTATAACCTACCTGGGGGTGAGGATATCCGGATCGGCTCATGACTTTGAGGTGTTAAACATTACTCCGTTCATCGCCTTCCTGCAAGCTAAAATTACCTGTTGGAATAAACTCTGGTTGTCAACCGCATTCCGAATTAGTCTTGTCAAAATGTCACTTTTAAACCCAAAATCCCGTTAAAATTCTTAACAGGCACGGTGTATCTTCCCGTTCGTCTGTTGGAACGTCTTAGCGGCATACTACTGTCTATTGATTGGAATTCTCGTAGACACCGTATTGCGGCTAGACATCTAACAGCTCCATGGGCTGAGGGGGGAGCGTCCTTCCCAGATATCCAGCTCTATTATTTGGCTGGACAGCTGGCTCATCTGGCAAAGTGGGGTGCTGAGGAGCAATCCAGAGTCCAGACATTGATTATTTCTCCCTTCAACAATAAATATAGGCATCCCCTGCATCTTCTCTTCTGTGGGACCGCATTCTCAGAGGGTAACTTAAGTAACCATCCTATCTTGAGACAGGCCCTTTTGGTCTGGAAAAAGACACGCTCGCTATACTACACAGAGGGCATTGACTCTCCTACCCCACTCTGGCACAACAGGACGTTCCCGGGTCTACTTGGTTTGTCGAGTGAAGTGGGATGGGGCACGCTGGGTATTTGGCATATCTCTCAAATATGTGATGCCTCTGGTGTTAAACCGTTCCCAGACATACAAGTAGAATTTAATTTGCCGTCGTCCCAAATCTTTACATACCTTAGAATTAAGCACGCAATTACATCTCAGTTAGGCTATTCCTCTATACTTTTTAGACAATTCCCAATCCCTCGTCTGATCCTCTCCCCTCCCTCCGGGCATGTGGTCTCTGGCTTTTATGCCCTTATATCATTCAAGGCTAGGGAGGGACACATGGAGGGCATTAGGACTCGCTGGGAGGAGGAGGACCTGGGCCCCCTACCGCATGAGACTTGGGAGTCATGTGTGTCTTCACCTAGAATTGTCTCCTCTACCTACCATGACACACTGACCCAACTATCTATCTTACACAGATCTTAGTACCCTACTTCCATACTAAGTAAATTTCGCCCTGGCTATGCAGATGAGTGCCCGAAATGTCATCGTTCCTCGGGTACATTTCTGCATCTGATCTGGTCCTGCCCTAAGGTGCTGGGGTTTTGGGCTCAGGTGATCCGTTTTATGAATGACGTGATGGGGTGCCCTGTCCCCCTCACCCCCACTGCCTGTTTATTTGGTCCCGAACCAGATAGCGTGAACTCGAGGGATAAATTTATTTTTGTAACTGAAGTATTGTATTTTGCCAGAAAAGCTATCGTAAGGAAGTGGCTGGCATCTAATCCCCTCTCACTTGTTGAGTGGAAGGGAATAATTAATAGTGCCCTGCCACATCAAAAATGGATGTTTCAACGTAGAAACTGCATGCATAAGTTTGATAGGATATGGGGCGGATGGTTGGGCTCCTCAGGCACGGCATGCCCTGCGCAATCTATACAATGGGACAATCCCCCGAGCCCCTAACTCACTATTGTTCGGGATGCGAATGACGGTTCCGAATATCCGGAGCTACTTGTTTGGGACTGCATGTCTTAATTGACTATAACTCTGGTGCCGCAGCCCATTTGCGCATTACTCCTCTTCTTTTTAGTATACTTGCGAGATGAACATTGATAAATTGATCAGATGTTTTACTGTTTATTGCATTGATGTATGAATACTTCTTATGTTCCTGCATGTTGCAGGATTTGTAATATTCATTCTGTAAAGGCTATACAGGTACCCTGATGTCTAAGCACTTAGGTTTCCTCTAGCCCCTTTCCTGAGGACAAGTTAGGTGCACGGACACACCAATGTCAGATTACTTGTGCTGCCTTAGTCCTTACCCTGAGGATGCACCTGTTTCTGTAAAGATATATGCTCTTTTCTTTGTATATCAGTGTACCTGTTGAAGTTACTACAAATAAAGTTTATTGCGAATTAAAAAAAAAAATTACGGCTGGAATCCGCCGCGGGGGGAGATAAGTGACATGTCATTTACTAGCGGCGTATACGCGCCGCTAGTAATGATAGTCTATGGCCCGGCGAGGTGCCGGCCCCACGCCCCCGTCCACACGGCGTAATTGCGGGGCGTAATTACGCCCCACAAATAAGCTGTGTGAACATAGCCTTAGGTGCACGTTTGTTGGGTACATATACAACTTCTCCTGCAAAAATCCAAGTCCCCTACAGCTTTGTCAAACTAGTAATTTAAGGGGTTAACATCTCAATTTTATAATCGGTGCTGCAGGAAAAGTAATAAGTCCGGTTAGCCCCCACACCAGGGCTGCCGGTCACTGCTGCAGCGGTCACGTGCCATGTCCTGGCATTGCCTTTTTTAGAGCCCGCCCTTCTGTTGCTCCAAGCAGTTGTAAACAGAAGAGCCAGCCAGAGAATTGGGGGCAGTGGGGAGGGAAGTCTGACTTTATTCTGTTGCAGCAGTGCCACCAGTTTACTTTGAAATAATGAGCATGAAAACCTGTTTTACAAAAATATGAGTAGAGAAATAAAACCAGTGTTTAAAAGGGGGATCCGGTTCATATAAAAAAATAAATTGGAAGCTCCTGGTGCCCCATTTATAAAACTCAACCTAGACTCCCCTTCCTCCGTTCTAGTGCTGGGTCTAAGCCGTCTTTGGTGTACGGTGGTGTTCTTCTGGGTGGACACATCACCTCCGTAGCCGCTGATTTACTTAAACCATTTGGAGATATTCCCTTCCAGACAGTGATGCAAGTAAGGGGCAAGTGACTGCTGCAGCCGTGATGTGCCCACCCAGAGGAAAACCGAAGACGGGAGAAATCCAGCGATGGAACAGAGGAAGGGGAGTACAGGATTTTTATTTTTTTAAATGGGGCACCAGGAGCTTTCAATTTAGTTATACTAACTGGACCAAACCTTTATATTAAATATAAAATTTTCACTCTTTGACATTTTTGGGTCTTCTGGTTTTTAAAGACAGTGTATCCTTGCAAATGAGTTTTATATCGCTCTGTGCGGCTGTATGAGGATCCAGGCTATCCAGGACAATTTAGCAATTTTCTAGATCTATTAATTGTGACACAAAGGAATGTACTTAAGCCAAAATGGAAACCAAAGCCTATGTTGTATGGTTTGCAGAATATGGCTACGTCTACACAGCACTGATTTTACAGTCAGACTTTTAAGTGGATTCGGTATTTAGAATCCACAGATTTCCGACTGTACGTTATTTCCATAGACATCAATAGAAAATCCGGGCTGTAGTCTACACACTTCAGATTTGAAATCCGAAAACTGGGTCAAAAAAATTAGAACATGTTCTATAATCCGTCATATTTCACTTGATTATAGAACTGTTCAATGTTGATGGGCTACCGAAATACAAAAACTGTGCCGAAAAATCGGGACAAAACAGAGTGTAAAGTACTGGTTGAATTATGATTAGAATCCAAGTATTTTATCCACTCTGGACGAAACTCCAAGCAGATTGCTGGGGCTATAGATAAACTCTGGTCTCTTGTGCTCTGGGCAGCAGTACTAAGCACTTGTGTGTATGTACATAGACAATCCTGGGCCCATGGTTAGGCCCCATTCACACCACATTGTCTGCTCTGTCACGATGTCCATTGGGATACCATGAAAAAGGTTTCTTTATGTATACCGCGGCAAAGCCATAGGGAACTATAGGAAAATGGGAATTTCTTTTGCACTATTTTACAATCACTTGTTTTAAGCGTCAGACACAAAAATGTGCAAGACCATGTTTTTGTGTCTGACGCATAAGCCTATTTGACCATATAATAGAGCAAATCTAGTCAGAGAGACTATGGACCTTAGGTACTCTCAACATCTATTTATACCCAGGACTGTATCCAGACCAAGGGGACATCCTCTACATCTAGAGGAAAGAAGATTTCTACATGAACATAGAAAAGGATTCTTTACTGTAAGAGCAGTGAGACTGTGGTACTCTCTGCCAGAGGAACTTGTCATAGTGAATTCACTAACAGAGTTCAAAAAGGGTTTGGATGTATTTCATAGTGTATTATATAACAGTTATAGTGACCAGGATTCTGGAGAAGGGTCTGGATACATTTCTAGATGTAATAATATAACAGATTATAGTGACCGGGATTCTGGAGAACGGTCGCTGATACAGCGATTTATTCCGATTGCCAGATTGGCGTCAGGAAGGAATTTTTCCCCTAAAATGAGGACAATTGGCTTCTACCTCATCGGGGGTTTTACCTTCTGGATCAACACTATAGGACAATGGACTGAACTGGATGGACGTCTGTCTTTTTTTTCGGCCTCACAAACTATGTAACGATGTATGAAAACTGTAAGCCGTAAGGCCTCGTTCACACGACTGATTTGAATGCGGTTATGGCCCCGGGTTCCGACGCGGTTTCCACGGCCAAAACCACGTCCAAATCGCGCCTAGTTTATTAACATGGTTTCCTATGGCTTTGGGACCGGGGCCTTGCCGCGCGTGTTTGAGAACTCTCCTGTTAATTTTTGACACAGAGTCCTCAGCGCAGCAGCCACACGGTGTTCCCCCTGCCTGCTAATTTGCATGGGGGCAAACCCTCGCCGCAAACCACGCCCCACTTGTTCCGTGACCACGCCCAGCGCCCGCGCCACAAACCCGTGTCGGGAGACGCGAGCTTGCGACGAGGTTTGGCCACGGGAACCGCGGCTGAACCCGCGGCCAAATCCGTCGTGTGAACAAGGCCTAAGACTTTGTTGCCTATAACAACCAATCAGAGCTCATAGGAACCAATCAGAACCCAGCTTTTATTTTCCCTGATCACTCTATGAAATGTAAGATGAGCTCTGATTGGTTGCTATGGGCAACAAGGACCATCTGCCTTGTAGACCGTTTTTATATACAAGGCCCTACTTTTTTTGTGTTGTCCCCTATGGCTCCGCCACAATATACACTGATACCTTTTTTTATGGTACCCTGACTAATACTGGCGACAGCACTACAAATGTGATGTGAATGGGGCCATAGTGTAATCTGTATCTAGGCTAATAGTACAATAGAATTGCCAATTTATTGTAACCCCAACTAGGGTTACGGAGAGGACCCAGCTAATACCTTTCACTCTTCACAGCTGGCTTGTGCCTGAGAGGTTGTCATAACTTCCAGCACATGTCAACGTAACCAGCTTCCAAACCGCATCGAGGGGAGCTTAGCCAGACGATGAAATTCATAAAAGTGTGATTCTTTATTTGTATCCATTAAAACGACAACCAACGACATGAGGGGTTGCAATACATATGAAGCAGCAGTATCACATCAGCTTATGTAAGCAAGTTAGGCCGACGCGTTTTGGGAAATACGTCTCCCTTACTCATGGCTCAGACAACCGCTCTGCCTATGGACCAGAAACTCCCAGTATATATTGGGTGGGACCAGTCACCTGACGCTGGGCGTGACATACCCCGCAATAAAAAATATTAAAAAAAACATAATACTTAAAATCAATGACAATAAAGCTGTTGTGAGAAATGCTGATATTCGCTAACACTTGCAATGAGAATAAACCTAACAATAATAAGAGATACCTTGCTTGGTGTTCAATCCCAAAGGAGACCTGGGGGATAAATTAAAAATCCCACAGGCCTCCCGGGAGAACAGCTTCTTCTGAAGATCCCCGCCCCTAAGAGGACGGGTCTCCTTTTCTATACCTGAGACGGTCAGTGCTGACACCTCTCCAGCATGTACTTCAGCCACATGCCATGAAACCGCTGAAGATTTGAAAGTGACAGTATGGAGAGCGTCTGCGAGATGTCGTCTGATCCTGTCATAACTTCCTCCGCCATAAATTACCATGGAGTATTATGGCGGGTGCATGTTGCTTGTATAGAACAATGTTAATGCCAGGATTTGTTTTAGATGAAATTCAATTTAATCAAAAAAAGATACATGTTGGTTCCATTCCTGAAAGAACGTTAAAGGGGTTGTCTCACTACATCGATTTCTCTCACCTCAGTCCTGTTTTCTCGGTCTCATTTTTGAAATTTAGTATTTATTGGCTTCTATTGTCCTGCAGTGATGAGCTGCTCTGGACACCAGGCCTGTAGCTATAGTGACCAGTGCTGGCAGCCTATCAGGAGAGAATAAACAGGTCTGTAGCTATAGCGACCTGTGATGCAGCACATACAAGAGGGGATATCTCAGAATAGGTAGGACACGGTTAATGGACATATATTGCAAAGTGACTTGTTTTTGCAAGATTTTGAACATAAAAAGCAATCCTTGTAGTGAGACAACCCCTTTAAACACTACAGACAGTCATGAGCGTTTTCCCTCTGTGAAGTTATTAATGAAAAAAATGTCTTCATTTTAGGGGAAATGGAAGAAGAGATGGAGAATCCTGAAATGGTGGACTTACCTGAAAAATTAAAGCACCAGTTAAGGCACAGAGAGTTGTTCCTATCTAGACAGCTCGAGTCCTTACCAGCTACACATATAAGGTGAGTAATAAGATGGTATCCACTGATGGCATCAATTAACATAGACGTAAAGTAGAGGAATATGCGCCAAATCAGAGTAAGTGACGCAGAAGATCCTGCGCATAGAATGGCAGAAATGTTCGAATTACTTTTGCCTTCATAATTGATATAGAATTATTTCAGTTATGGCCTTGCTTATATCTGAACTAAAAAAAAACTTGCTTCACTGACTGCCAGTAAATCACAGTAGTGGGCGCATGCAGCCAGGGCAAAGAGTCCGGACACACAAGTCACCTGATTTTTTAAATTATTTATTTTTTGTTTAATTTTTCTTAACCAAATGTGCCTTTGATTTATGTAAAAGTAACTGCTCACATTTGGGTCACTGTTGCGAGTCGGGGTAGTGCACCCTCTCTTGCATCCGCCGATGTCGACCAAGTACATGCTATGAATTATTATCCTGTTTATTTATATTTAATGTATTCTACTTAGAACGTGTGTGTCACGAGTTGCGCCGCAGGCCGCGGTGCGGGCTGCGGACGCACTCGGTCCCCGGGATCTCTCCTTGCGCCCATGCCGGGATGCGCGGTGATCCGCGGCCGCACTCCCTCGGTACGGGCGCAGGCACTTACCCGACCACGCTCCTGCTCCTCCGATCTGTCTGCCGGCCGGTGCGCGCGCCTCCGCTCCTTGGGGCGCGCGCGCTGGCTCTCCTGAATTTAAAGGGCCAGTACGCCGGTAATTGGCTGATGCCGGCGGCTGACCCTATATATTGCTCCACCTTCCGGAAGCACCTTGCCGAATCCATAGCGCCTATACCCTATGCGAGGAAGCCCCTTCTGTGTTCCGGTTGCCGTTTCCGTGTACCAGTCCCTCCGGCTTACGTTCTCTGACCACCAACCTTTGCTGCCTGCCCTGACCTTTTGGCCCGTCCCCGACTGCGAGTTTGCCTGTCGATTCTGCTCTACGCTGCACCTCGGCTACCACCGCAAGCAAGTCACCTCAGGGGTAGCGACCTGGTGGAATCCCGCCGCAGCAAGTCCATCCCGCTTTGCGGCGGGCTCTGGTGAAAACCCGGACCCACTTAGACTCCGCTCCCTGACGTGGCCCGTACCACCGCTTGTGGTGGCCCAGTAGATCCACTACCCCGCTGCATTACAGTGTGCACTTATACACATTCATATCATTTTTGTCTTTATGTTGTAGTATATGTTCCATTGGCCACACTGGATTATGGTGTAGTAGTTGTGTTGCATATATCATTTTGTGGGTCTGGTATTTTTGTTATATAATCTAAGGCTTTGTCATATTCTCTTTTGCAGGTGTTTTTTTTTTTTTTTTTTTGGGTGGGGGGGGTTCTATTTGGTTTATTTAATTTTGACTCTGTGTGAACTAAACTGAATTACTCTAGTCTGTGCTGAACATAGTTCTTGGTTGCGGTCTGATGTTTTAAAACTTTAAACCATCTGTACATTTTATGATTACATCTATTGAGGATAACCTGCTCTGTTTATTAACCCCTTAACGACCTATGACATATTTTCGTAATTATAACATTAAGATTCTATCTAAAGGCATTACACCGCAATCCTACTACATAATGGGGGGGAAGGGGGAGGGTGGGTGCTGTTGGCTGCTAATAGCAGCTGACAACCTCTGGTAATGGTAGGGAACGGGGCCAGCTCCTTTCCCCACTGCACAACCCTTTAGATGCCACAGCGTCTAAATGAATGAGAGACGTTGCCGCGCACAGTTTCTCCAATCGGGATACCTGTGGTGAGATTGCGGGATTCTGATTGGTTAAGATGGCGGATGGAAGCTTGTGAAGGTTTCTATCGCCGCCTTGTCTCCTGTTTAAGTGGTAAAACCACCTTCTTTTTGTTTACCCTTTTGCATTGTTTATACAATGAAGGAGGATGTATTAACAATTGTGTCCCCTAGTGGTCACTTACCCTATAGAACACCATTATAAAGTACACAGTGTTCTGCAAATTAAGCCCTCCTATGTCTATGACCAGTACAAGAGAAATGTGGTATATGGGGGTAGAGGATAGAGGATCTGAGCTCTGATATATAAGGTTATGTAATAGAGGGAGAGAAGCTGAGCTCTGATATATAAGGTTATATAATAGAGGGAGAGGAGCTGAGCTCTGTGAAAGTTAGTTTTAATAATTTGACAATTGAGTAAATTGTCGTCTTTGTAGACGCATGGTCTAACAGAGCTGCAGTGTAATGTATGAAGGAGGGATGGAACTTCCTGGTTAGTTTTCAGATTACCAGGTAGACACTAATTAGCTGATTTTATATATAGTCTAAGCCTGGCCATCATTTTCTTTGTACCAGTTCGTGTTGTAGACTTTAATTCATTTGTGCACGTTAAAAGTTCTTATTTTTGTAAACTAAAGTCATTTTTTTTCTCATTTCTTAGGGGTAAATGCAGTGTTACATTGTTAAATGAAACGGAGTCCTTAAAATCTTACTTGGAAAGAGAGGTAAGTAGCGTTAGTATGTTTGACAGGTTTCTATGTTCTCCTGTTTGCTTTAAAGTGTGTGTTGCCACTTTATAGAATCTCTTTTGAGCTAACTATGCTATGAACCGGCCTCCGAGAACAGGGAGATGGCTGCGCTCGCACAGTTCTCCCCAATCATTTCTATGGCAATTCTAAATATAGTCAAGTGAGAGTGTTCGGGTATATTTGGAACTCCTATAGACACGAATTATTATTATTATTATTATTATTATTATTTATTTTAAAGCGCCATTGATTCCAGGGCGCTGTACATTCGAGGGGGTTACATACATTACATAAGTCAACGAGTTTCAGTGATAAGGGGTAATGACAATTGGCACGACAGAGGGAGAGAGGACCCTACCCGCGAGGGCTTACAATCTACAAGGAGGGGGAAAAAGACAGGAGGTGAGGGGCAGACATGTCTGTGGAGGGGAAATAGGACAAGTTTAGTAAAGGTTATAGGCAACCCTGAAGAAATGGGTTTTCAGGTTGCTTTTAAAGTGGTAAAAAGGGGGAGATTTGATGTGTTGGGGCAGTGAGTTCCAGAGTTGGGTGAAAAAAAGGTAAAAGTCTTGGAGAGGTTGTGTGAGGAGCTGATGGGGGGAGGCAGAGGAGAAGGTCCTGTGAGGAGGGAGAGTGCGTGGGGGAGTTTTTTGGGGAAATTAGGGCAGAGATGTATGGAGGGGAGGGTCTGGGACCTTAGGTATGGTTAGTAGTTAAAATAAAATTCGCTGGGCATGGGAACCAGTGAAGGGATTGGGGAGAGGGGAGAGGCAGAGGAGGTAGGAGGAGAGAGGTGGATAAGCGGGCAGCGAGTTAAAATGGGTTTGGGGGGGAGCGGGGTGCTGTGGGGGCATGAGAAGGTGTTCGTAGTCTGGCGGGAGATGACAAGGGGATGGACCAGATTTTTTTAGTGTCATAGCCGGGAAAAGGCGGAGCGAGAGATGTTTTTCAGGTGGAGGCGGGGAGGCAGAGGTGGGGTTTGGATGTGTGGTTTGAAAGATAAAGCGGTTAGGTTCCCCCAAGACAGCGGACTTGTGGGAGGTGAAAGTGTTTGAGCCCTTACTGTAATAGAGAGATCAGGGGCAGGGGTAGGTTGGATGGGGGAAAGATGATGGTTCTGTTTTCTCCACATTTTGTTTTAGGAGACGTGATGAGAAAAAGGAGGAAATGGAGGACAGACAGCGGGGTGGGAGGTAGGAAGTGAAATTGGGCCAGAAGGTTGAGTTGGGTATATCAGATACAGGTGGTAATGAAAAGCCATGTGGGTTGAGCTGGGCGAGGCCAAGGGTGTAGAAAAGAAAAGTAGTGGAACCGGGCTGACCCTTGGGGAACACCCAAAAGGTGGCCCGGGGGGGGGAGGTGGGGGGCAAGAAAGAGAGACGCTGAAAGCCCAATGGGGAGAGCTTGCGGCTTGGTAATTCCATTCACCGAGGCCTGCTTGTAGCATAGTAGGGTACGAATTGGCCTCAAAAGGGATTGTCCCTCCAAAAGAGACATTTAGTTTATTTTATGTCCTATTTATACAAGTAAAAGTGATGCCGACAAAAAATTGTGGTGGATCTTTTTGTACAAATGATCTTGATCCTGCATAAGAGGACCTTTAACCCCTTCCCGACATAGGGCGTTCTAGTCCTGGCGATGGGCCGGGCTTGCGAGCGAGCCCCCGTGCGATCGCAACATGGGGCCAGCGGTAAATTACCAATGGCCTCATGCCCCATACCCACGGCTGGGTGGCTCCGGCGGGGGTGTTACCGCTTCATTACGCAGCCCGTCATGGCTGCGTTAAAAAAGCCCCAGGCAGGAGGAGTGAGTCCTCCTGCTGTCCGTCGGCTGCCGCCTGTGGCGGCACCGATCCCCCTTTTGTGATCCCGGGAAATAAGGACTTCCCGGGGTCATCTGTGAGTCCAATGCCCGAATGATTGTGGGCTGGTGAAGGGTTTTCATGGCGACCAGTACCAGACGAGTACTGTGCACTGGCCTGTTTAACAACAATTGATTGTGTTAGAAAAAAAAGTGAAAAAAAAGTTAAAACACAAAAACAAAAAAATAAAAAAAAACCGTAACCCCCCTTTTTCCCCCTTTTCAAACGGCAAACGCCCCCCAAAACCCCTATTTGGCTCCCGGTGCGAACGCCCCCCCTATAAACTTACGTTAAATAACCGTTGGTGAAAGCCGTAAAAAAAAAAAAAAAAAAAAACCGAATTGGGGGATTTTTAAAAAGAAAAAAAAGGTTTTAAAAAAAAAATTAAAATGCCAAAGTTGTACCAATTTAAAATTTCTTCGTTCACCCGCAAAAAAAAAGTCCTTAACGTCTCTGTTTCGGAAAAAAAAAATTTTATGGCCTCAGAAGACAGCGATGCATAAAAATTTATTTAACCAAAATAAAAACACTTAAATGCTTCAAAATTTACTCTCGTATGACCCAGAGGTAAAGAAATGGCATGGTACTGCAGGGTTTGAGCGCTTTTTTAAAAATAAAAAATAAAAAAACCCCTACTAGGATTGCAGTTTTTTCTTCACCGTGCCTTCCAAAAAACAGTTTTTTAAAAATGAAAAAAAAGTTTTGTCCCCCCAAAAAGGGATACCAAATAAAAAGTCAATGGTTCCGAAAAAAAATAAGCCCCTCATGCCCCGTACACAGAAAAAAAAAAAAAAAGTTATGTCTCTCAGCTGCGGCGATGAAAAAAACGTGTTTTCCCTTTTTAAATTTAAAAGTGTTTTTATGGTTTTTAAAAAAAGCGTTTAAAACATAAAAAAAATAAAAATTGGGTATCGCTGAAACGTTCGCCCCTGCTGAGTATATAGTATGTCGTTTACTGCACGGTAAAATGTGTTAAAAAATAAACATAAAAAAAAACCAGGAATGCTTTATTTTGTTAAAAATCCTCAAAAAACCCTTTAAATTAAAAAGTGATCAAACGGCATATGCCCCCCTAATGGTATAAAAACATAAACCCACCCCCAAAAAAAAACAACCCCATGTTTCAGCCCCGTATACAGAAAACTGAAAACGTTATGGCTATCAGAACAGGAAACAAAAAAAAGCCAATTTTTTTAGACCTATTTTATTGTGTAAAAGTAATTAAAAACATAAAAAAAAAAAAAAACTAGAAAGCCCTTGCCGCCATTACCATGCAAGCTACCTCACCCCCCTTTATTGGGGAAAATAAAGGGGTATTCCTTACTGGGGCATGATGTTTCGAAAACACGGAACGGGTAACCGAGGTGGGTTTGGTTTAGTCCCTTGAGGAAAGCCACCCCACTGTCCCAACGTCTCGGAGAAGTGAGAGAAACATTGCCAAAAAAACTTCACCGCCCTGGATGATAGGAGAACGGTTTGAGGGGGGGCAACCTTGCTTCCGGTCTCCCTGAGGGTGCGGAAGGGTCCGCCCCTGAATCCTTTCTGGAAAACCTTCTTACTTCTACTTATGGCAGAGACAAATTCTCAGCTATGTTTGCGGGGGGGGAAGAAAGGGGCTAGGATTCCCCGAAACCCCACCCCGGAGCCCCCCCCAGTCCTTTCTTTGCTAAGCCCCTAAACTATAGGGACGAGACGCACCCTTCGTCTCTAGAGAGGGGGCCCCCAATCCATCGGCAGCCCCAAGGTTCTGTTTTCCCTGACTTTTCCATTGGGTCAGAAGGGAAAGACCCTTGTTCCTCTGCCAAGCAAAAGCTAGGGAACGTTTTTATAAATTGAATGCTTAAACGGCTAAAATGAAGGTGATGGCGGAAAAATAAGACCTTCTTCAGTACTCCCAAGGCCTCGATGGGGGAAACCGTCCTTTGGAGGGCAAAAGATCCCCAAAAAATCACCTGCTGAATGACTCTCTCGTTTTTTCGTTTGTAAAAACCCGATGGCCATACTTTCGGGTCTAGTGGATTTGCATTGCTTCTTGTTCCTCTCCCCTCCTCCCCCCCCCCCCTTTGTTTCTCCTCTATCCTTCCCCCCCCCCCTTTTTTTTTTTTTTTTTTCTCTCTCCCCCCTTTTCCTTTCTCCCCCCCCCCCCTCTTCCCTCTCCTTCTCCCTCTCTTCATCTGATGGGTGCACGCATTTACTTTGTTTTTTGTCCTCACCCTTTTAAAAACTTGGTTAAAAGTATATGTGTTATGAATATTGCAGTTTGGAGGGGTACTCCCCCACGGCTGTGGCCGGGGACTTCCTGGCTGTCTTATGTGACGCTTCTTTCCCTTTTTTAAGTTCAAAACTTGTTTATACTCGCTTTTGGGGAAAACTGTTGGGGCCCAATGCTTCGCCCATTTGGTAAAAGGTGGGGTGGGTAACGGGACTGGTTGGGGTATTTTTCGTCCTTTTGTTCAGGTAAATTGCTTCTCGGTTGTTTTTCCCAGTTTGCTTTATGTATGGGTGAGTTTGTTATTCTTTAGGCAGTCCCGGCCCTTTTTGTGCTTTCCTTTTCATTGTCCTCATGGCGAAAACGTAATCTCTTAGACAGGAAGCCCCGGGGGTTGAATGCCCGCATTAGAGAGCCTAGTTTTTAAAATTTCTGAGAGCGCGAGATGTGAAATGTGTGCCTTAGGGACTCTATGATCCCCAATAGGCTCCCACTTTTGAGTGGGCCCTGGATGGGTTGGTCCTATCACTCGACGTTCATAATTGTGCCAGGGGAGTTCTTCTTGTTAGTCTTTAGGGTTGCTTTAGTTTAATAGGGGGTAGTGGATGAGGGGGAAGGTACTTTGTGCTGTTTGTTCATTATTTATGTCCCGTATTTAGTGGGCATTTAGTCCCCCGCCTTATCTTCGGTAGTAAAAAGAGAGGTCTTGGGGCTTCCCTCGCACCCTTCTGTGCCGAGTATTTGGCTAGGGGATTTTAATGCCCGTGGGACAAAAGGTTAGCCCTTTTCCCCAGTTTACACCCCCCTTGGTCCTTGCCTATCTCTACACTCGTGTGAGGATTTGGGATTGGATGCCTGGCGCTCGGGAATCCACGGCCGTCAGTACTCCTGTTTCCCCATGCAATTTAATGTTTTGTCAAGGATTGATCTCATGCTGATCCCCCGGCCCCTGCTCCCATTTGTCGACGGTCAATTCTTGCTCGCCCCGTTCGGATATGCCCGGGTATAGTGTTTTTTAAGCTGAAAAAACATGCCACCCAAAACTAGGTGGCGTTTTGAACCCATTCGGTTACAAAATTTTCCCGTAAGATATTCCTCGAAAAATTTGGGGGGTGTTCTTCAGGATACGGGGGATCTGCATCAGTGACGTGACGTGGGATCCCTTAGGCATTTTGCGAGGGGGTTTTTGTGTTTGCTTTCAGCGTCTTAAGGGGGATTGGGCACCGGAGCTTCAGCTAGCTTGGGGCGTAACGAGGAGAAATTCGCTATACTAGAGCCCCCCCTTAAAGAAAATAGAGGAAAAGGTTGTGTTGGACCAGACTTAAGTTTGTCTACACTCCAAGCTCAGAAAAGCATTTTTTGTAGACAAACCCACTTTGAGCATGGGGAAAGTGTGGTAAGCTTCTGGCATGCATGGGCGGTGGGGCTTTGAGCCCCCGGTGATTTGGTGCTGTTGTGGGTGGGAATTTACCGGGTTTCCCCCCGTCATTTTTGAGGGATTTTGTTCATACTATTTAAATTTGTATCCCCAAGACACTGTTTCGAAACTGGATTAGGGATATTATCTGGTGGCTCTCCCACCCTGTCGGCAGCGATGGATATTCTAGAAGTCCCTTTCTGAGCAAGAGTAGTCGCTCCCTCCCCTTTTCCCCCCTTCTAAATCCCGGGGGGTGTTTGGGTTCCCATCGAAATTTTTTAGGGCATTGGGGACTTTTGCCTTCCCTTTTTTGGAAGTTTTCCAGACGGTGCGGGATTTGGCGCTTCCTCCTCGATGTATGGGGGCCTTTTCGTGGTTTCCCAACCCGGTAGGCCCCCCATCGTGAGTCTTGCCCTATTTCCTTGTCCAGACGAGTCAAGATCCTGGCTAAACTATCGCTAGGAGGCTCAAAAAGGTCATTTGTCGGGCGTACATGGGAACCCCAAAAAGGGGTTTTTTGTGGGAAGTCGACGCGTTAAATTTAGACGGTTTTTTTCAAATTTCAGGCCAAACCCTTTTACGGATGGGATCTGATGTAGTTCTTTGACGGGCTAAGGCCTTTGACTCGATCGATTGGTCCCACCTTTTCCTCACTTTGGAGATTTGGTTTGGCCCCCCCTTTAAAATTGGTTTTGTTGCTGTATATGGACCTATTCCCGGAGCGGGGGAAATGGGTGGGTTTCAGAGCCCTTTTTTTTACTCCCCGGGGCAAAGGGAAGGTTTCTCTTTTCTCCCTACTCTTCGCCCCAGCGGTTGGCCCTTTGGGGGTCAAAGTTTTAGCTGTACAGGCTTTTTACCTAAGGCTCTTCTATTTGTGAGAAATTAGCTTTAGCCCATGATATTTTATTGTACCTTGCGGACCCGCAGGGCTCTTTGAGTTTCCCCGGGTTTTTTGGGGAATTCGGGGGTTCTTGGTATATGATCCTGGGAGAAAACTAAAATTTTGCCCAATTTACTCCTCCCTCCCACGGCAGATGCGGTAGCCTCCCCCCTTGGTTGGGGGCCCCTTTTTATTTACCTTTTGGGTTACAGATATCTAGATCGGTAGGAGTTTGAGTCGTGTTTCCCCCCTTGTGTTTCTTGCAAAAAAATTAATAGCTGGAACAAACTTCACCTCTCTCGCGGACGTATTAGCTTGTTAAGATGACGCTCCCACCCAAAATACTATATGTTATCCCGCAAGCCCGGGTCCTCCCCATTAAAGTAAATTTAACGCCTCCGAAGCCTGATCTATTTATATGGGGGGCCGCAGAAGGGGGAGCGTAAACAGTTTAAATGCCCCCTGGGACGAAGGGGGGGGCTGCCCTTCCGGTATTAATTTATATTTTTGGAGGTAGTGTGCACTGGTGAGGTGGGAATGTGGAGCGGAATGAGTCCAAACCTTGATTGTTTCCCCCTTTAATAGACGGGATTTGCTCCCCCGCAGCTCCTTTTCTGTGGCACCTGTTACAGGGTTTGGGGGTTGCGTGATTTTCCCATCTGGACGGCCCTTTTGGTGTGGCAGAAGGTACGTCATTATTTCTATTAGGGGATTGATTTATTCTCGCCGATATGGCAATGCAGGCTCTTTCCGGGCTTGCTCAGCATGTCCTCGGAGGTAACTGGGTGCGCAGGGGGTGTGGTAATTTTTCCCCCGTGTATTCTGGTTCAGGGTTTCGCCTTTTTCCCGAATTAAGGATGAGTTTGGCCTCCCCTTGTCCAATTGTTTTTATCTTAGGATTAAGCATGCGGTCACTTACAGTTGGGCCATGTGGGGTAGGGTTTAATTTTAAATTTCCTTCCCGCGATTTCTTTTCTCCCCCCCAATGCCATTAATTTCACATTTTTTCCCCACTTCTCTCTTAATAATGGGAGGGGGTTTGGAGGGCCTTAGGGGGAGTGGGGGGGACCCGGGCCTATGAGGGACGAACCTGGGGGACATGGTTTTTCCCCTCCCTAAAGGGTTTCTCCCCAAATGAAAGATGAAAAGATAGCTTTTTATTTCACAGGTCCCACTACACCCCTTCTGGCTTAGAAGTTAAAGGGAGGGGGATGCGGAGAAGCCCAAAAGGGATTAACTTCAGGTACTTCCCACATCTATTGGTCCTGCCCAAAAGGGGTTGGGGTTTTGGTCCAAAGGGCTCGTTCCTAAATGATGGTGGGGTGCCGATCCCACTAACCCCCCCGGTTTGTCTGTTTTGGTCCTGAGCCTGTGGCTTGGGTACGCGGTTTATAAACACCATGAACGGAAGTTTTTATTTCGCAAGGAAGGGTATTTCCGAACTGGTGGCTGCGGCCCCCTCGGTGGCTGAGGGGATGGGATGGTTAATGGATGCTGCCCCCTTGAAATGGTTGCTTAAGCATAGGAATAAAGGGACAAATTTGATAAGATATGGGGAAGGTGGTTGAGCTCCCCCCGGGACGGTGGGTCCTTAAGGGGTTTGGAATATGGGGTCCCCCGAAATCCCCGGATGGGTCGTCCCGGGCGTTTTCTTTTCGCTAAACTCTGTTTTGGGGAAACCCGCAAGGATTTTTGGAAAATACTTTCTGTTAGATCTTTGGCCTCTTTATTGGGCTATATCTAGCTCACTGAACAACTGAAATAAGAAGTGTTTTTTTGATATTTATGCTTTTTGGTATTGTTCCTGCTTGTTGCAGGGTAGGTTAGTTTCATTTAGGGTGAAAAACCCTTTGGGGACTTTCCCATTTCCTATGGGTTTTTGAGGAAAGTCATGCAACTGCACATGTGTATCACTATGTTTTCATTTGTTGATAAAATTTTTATGGAGTGGCGTTGCCATATTATGTAACGTATATGCTTTTGTACCTTTTTTGTCCTTCAAAAAAAAGTTTTACTTGTTAATTAAAAAAGATAAAAAAAAAAATATTGAAATCTATATATTGAATTGTACGACCCCCATAGTAAAGTTTCCTGTATTATTTCTGCCGGCGAACCTGGTAAAATGAACCCCAAAAAAAACAAGCGGATTTCGTTTTTTCCCCCCCATTTTATAGCCAAATGCAAAAAAAAAAAAAACAAATTTTGGAAAACCTGTGCACCCAAATTGTCCAATACACCCTTGAGGGAGATCCTGAGGGGTGCTGAATCCAAATTGGGGTGACTTCTGGAAGGTTTCACCTGTTTCTGGTAATTTGGGGGCTTTGTAAATGCGACATGGCCCCACCAAAATCTGCATTCCAAAAGTCAAAGAGCGCTCCCTCCCCTTTTACCCCTGCCATGCACCAAACAGCAGTTTACACCCACATGTAAGGTATTGCCGAACTTGGAAGAAATTGCGTTTAAAAAGGTTTTGGGTGCTTTTTTTTACCAGGATTCCTTTAAAAAATGAAAAACCTTTTCAGCTAAAATTGCAAAATTTTTGGAAAAAAAATTGTTTCATTTTTTACAGCCTAACGCTAAAAAATTTTGTGACACCCTGTGGGTCGATATTACCACTACAAACCCCTGGATTATTCCTTTAAGGGGTTTTAGTTTCCAATATGGGGTCTTTTTAGGGGCATTTATTAAGTTTTAGCACCTCAGGGAGTCCGCAAACCCCGAAATGGCCCTAAATAAAATCGTAATTAAAAATGAGACCCCAGAGTATAGTAGGTGCTCCTCCTAATTTTGGGGCTTGTGGTTGAGCCAAATAATGCACTAGGGCCACATATGGGATATCTCTGAAACGGTTTAGAATCTGGGGAATCAATATTAAGTTGCATTTCCCTGATCGCATTTACCGTATTCTTGTGAATAATGTATAAAAAATTTAAAAAATCTGCCAAAATAAAGTGAAAATTTTTTGATATTTCGCTTCAACTTTGCTTTAATTCATGTGAACACCTAAAGGGGTTAATAAACTTCCAAAATGCGGTTTTTTGAATACTTTAAGGGGTGTGTTTCTTAGATGGGTTATTTATGGGGGTATCTAAGATACAGGCAATAAAAGTCCGTTAGAACTGGACTGGTCCCTAAAAAAAGTATTTTGCAAATTTTGTTAAAAAATTTAAAAATTAACAAAAATTTTAAGCCCCCAATGCGTAAAAAAAAAAAAAAAATTTAAAAAAATGATCCCAAAATACAGCGCCCATAGGGGAGATGCTAGTTATAAAAAATTTTGAGGGAATAACTATCTTTTTTAATGGAAATTTTTGAAGTTTAAAATTGGTAAAAAAAAATTCAATTTTTCCATTTTTTGATATTTTTCACAAATAACCAGATTTTTTGGACAAAATTTCTTACTTCTTTAAAACACAAAAGTGTCCGAGAAAACAAATCTCTGAAAAACATGGATGGTTAAAGTGTCAAAAATTTTTTCTAAATAAAGTGACCTGGGAAAATTTCAAAATGGGGCTTGTCAGGAGGCAAAACTGGTCCGGCGGTAAGGGTTTAAAGGGAGAAAACAAATCTGTAGCACTGGTTTTTTAAAAAGCTTCTCGGGATAGCCAATCTTTTTGGTCTTGGTAGTTCTTGCGTGGCCCCTATTTGTGTTTTCCAGAATGCTTTTTTTTTGTCTTTTCTTTAACCCATAATTTTTTCTTTTTTTTTTTTTCTTTTTTTGGATTTTTCTTTTATCCCAGTGTCGATCACAGCAGAAGACATGTTGGGGGGATAAAGGAGAAATACGTGTGGGCAAAAGTACCAAGCTGATATTTTCAGATTTCTTGAAAGAAGGTAACAATATGACTGGTATGAAAAATGTGGCGACCTAAAAATTAGTTGTGTTGTGTGATGTGCCAGTTTTTAAAATGGTCAAATTTTCAGACCGTTGCAATAGCTGAGCAGTATTAGCCCTTTTCCCCTTTGTTTGTTAGGTTGTTACTGACGGTGCGATCCGATTTTGGATCCGTTTTTTTTAAAAGTGGTTAATCCCTTATTAGATGTGTTTTAAATTTTTGCTTTGGACTCTAATGGGGCCCCAAAAACGCCTCTTACAATGTGCAGTGTGATTTAAATTTCTTTCAATGTAAAAAAGGTCAGGGTTCAGACGATGATCGCCCCTGATTACTTGCATTTTTCGGATCCATTCAAAAAATTTTAAAATGTCATTTCTTTATCCGTTTGACGCAGCAGACGCCCTATTTTTAAAATTATAATATACAAACAGGAGGGGGGAGGCATGGAAACCCCCCCATCCTCACACTATACTTTTATCTAATGCTTCTCAGCAAAATATATAAAAATGAACAGGAGGTTCCTTTGTATACTTTTTGATCCCAAAACATATAGGCCAATTGCCACGTGCGGCCACCTCATTAAATGGGTCCCTACGCTAAATGG